>CM039132.1:38364277-38501839 GCA_022036555.1 Microstegium vimineum
TAAAAAATAGGGTGGGCCCAGCAAGAGAACCGCCTATGTAAAACCATTTACATAGGCAGCTCTCCTATCTCTACTGTATTTACACAGGCGATTTACAATGACAACCGCCTGTGTAAATACCATTTACACAGGCAGCTGACATTATCAACCGCCTGTGTAAATACACAGGTATTTACACAGGCGGTCCTCTTTACCAACCGCCTGTGTTAATGCTGCAATAAATTCCCTTCTTCCACCTCCAGACAAGAACAGTTACTCCCGTGTTGTGTGCACAGTGGCCGACACAGAGGTGACGATTCCAAAAGGGGATGTTTTGAACTTCATTTCTTTGGTGAGAAACTTTCAAAAGGTTAGTTAGTGTCGTTGCCGCTATTTTTTTTAGTGATTCTTTGGTTCAATTCTTGTATTGGAGGTGCTCTAAATCTAGGGTTAGGGTTCATAGCTAGGGCAAGAGAGAGAATTTTAGCTATTTTTTTTGTAAATTCATAGTAAATTGTATCTTGCTCGGATTATAGAAAATAAATACTTTTTAGAATTCTTGTGAGTAGATCTATGTAATAGAATACTTAGGGTTTATGAATTAATTTAGTAGTTAATGTTTTGTTAATTAGGGTTAGTTATTATTGTCTATACTTAGGGTTTGTTAAATAGGGTTAGTTATTATTTCATGTAGCTTAGGTTTTTCAATAATTTTTGTTAGTAATTGATGGTTTATTATTTAGGGTTAAATATTTCGTGTACTTAGAGTTAGTTAATTAATTTAGTTAGTAATTAATGGCTTATTAATTAGGGTTAGTTAGTATTTCATGTACTTAGGGTTTGTTAATTATGGTTTGTTTTTTTGCTTATACTTAGGGTTTGTTAATCAAGATGCCATCTCCGTTTAATTAATTCTTATAATTATAAAAATGAGTTTAAATAATTATTTAAATTTTTTATTTTGTAAATTCTGTAAGAGGTAGGTTTTCATATCTATTTAATTGATGGAGGATAGAATCTTAGTTATGAGGGATTATTTTCGTTTTGTTTTTAGAGTGACATACAATATTTTCCTAACTAATTACAGATAAATATGGAGAGGTCATTATGGATGTACAACTTATCAAGATTAGACCCATCTTATGTAGTGGAGGTCCAAAAATTTATTGATGCCGTGAAGATACATGCTCAGAGAACAAAGGCGAAGCACATATGTTGTCCATGCGCAGACTGTAAAAATATTGTGGTATTTGACAATGTGGAAGCAATCACTTCTCATCTGGTTTGCAGAGGATTTGTGGAGGACTACTTGATTTGGACAAAACATGGTGAGGGTAGTTCTACACCTTATATGCGGACAACTGACAACACTGCAAGTAACATCAATGTGGAGGGTCCAATGCCATATCTCAATGAATGTGATGCTATGCCAGATATCAATGAAACCCATCATGTTATGCCAGATGTCAATCAAACTCATAATTCTACGTCCGATGTTAATGAAACTCAGCATGTTAACACTGATGCCATTGAAGATGCAGATTTCTTAGAGGTAATAATGAACCGTTGTGCGGATCCATCAATATTCTTCATGAACTGAATGGAAGCCTTGAAGAAGGCAGCAGAAGAGCCTTTGTACGACGAGTCGAAAGGTTGTACCAAAGAGTGGTCGACACTACGGGTTGTTCTTCAGTTTTTGACGATTAAGGCTAGATATGGTTGGTCCGATGCTAGTTTCAATGATTTATTGCGTGTACTTGGAGACCTTCTTCCTAAGGAGAACAGAGTTCCTGCTAACACGTACTATGCAAAGAAGCTAGTCAGTCCACTTACGATGGGTGTTGAGAAGATCCACGCATGTAGAAATCATTGTATCCTATATCGGGGTGATCAGTATAAAAACTTAGACAGTTGTCCAAACTGCGGTGCTAGTAGGTACAAGATGAATAAAGATTATCAAGAGGAAGAGAATGCAACCTCTGTTTCTTCAGGGAGGAAGCGAAAGAAGACGCAAACAAAGACTCAACAAGACAAACGTTCAAAGCCCACTAGCAATATCGAAGTGGACTATTATGCGTTGAGAAGAATTCCTACATTGGTGATATGGTATCTCCCTGTGGTTGATCATTTGAGGTGTTTGTTTGCAAACCCTGATGATGCGGAACTTATGACCTGGCATGCTTCTGATGAAAGGAAATATGATGGAAAGTTACGACATCCAGCCGATGCAAAGCAATGGCAAGAATTCGATAAGAAATATCCAGACTTTGCTGAGGACCCACGAAATGTAAGGTTTGCTCTGAGTACTGATGGAATGAATCCATTTACCGAGAGGAGAAGCACGCACAACACATGGCCAGTGATCATGACAATATACAATCTTCCTTCATGGTTGTGTCAAAAAAGAAAATATCTTTTGCTAACCATTCTTATTTCTGGACCTACACAACCTGGAGTTGATATGGATGTATTTCTAGAGCCCTTAATGCAAGAGATGCAAATACTATGGGAAGTGGGTGTCAAAATGATCGATGCGTTCCGCAAAGAGACATTCACACTGAGAGCAATTATTATTGTCACAATTAATGATTATCCTGCTCTCTTCTCATTATCAGGCCAGTTCAAGGAAAAGGTTGGTTGTGTAGAGTGCATAGATGGAACATGGCACGTGTCTCTTCCTTCATCTAACAAGATAGTGTACATGAGGCATAGGAGGTGGCTACCGGCAGGCCATAAGTACCGCTTATAAAAGATGAATAAGTACTTTGACAATATGGATGAATCAAAATCTACTGCTCCATCAGGTTATAGTAAAGGGCACAGAGTGTACAAGATAGTTGAGAATGTCAAGTTTGTGTTTGGAAAAAAGACCAAAGATGGAAAACCAAGAAAGGTTGTGAAGGCAAATGAGGGGGACACATTTAAGAAGAAGTCTATTTTCTTTAAGTACTTATCGTACTGGAAAGACTTAGACGTACGACATGCGATCGATGGTATGCATGTCCAGAAGAATATGTTTGACAGTGTAGTTGGAACTTTGCTAGACATAAAGAGCAAGACAAAGGAAGGTCTCAATTCACGTTTGGACATGCAACATTTAAAGATCAGAAAAGAACTTCACCCTGTACTCCTAGAGAATGGGAAGTACCATCTACCGGCAACAAGCTATAACCTGAACAGAGATGAGAAACATGCAATGTGTGTGTGGTTGAAGAATTTAAAAGTTCCATCTGGTTTCTGCTCCAACATAAAGAGTCTTGTTTCGATGAAAGACCTTACACTCACCAACTATAACTCACATGATTGTCATGTAATGCTGACCACTTTTCTTCCTATTGCCATCAGGGCTATAAATCCAGTGTTTTTAAAGATGGGAATCACACGGTTGTGCTACTTCTTCAATAAGATATCTGAGAAGGTAATTATCCGTGATGAGTTAGAGTCCCTACAGAAATTTGCTGCAGAGACATTGAGCCAGTTGGAGATGTGCTTTCCCCCATCGTTCTTTGATATCATGGTACACCTTATTGTTCATTTGGTGCCTCAAATTGAGGCATTGGGCCCCATGTATTTCCGTGAAATGTGGACGTATGAGCGTTTCATGTCAATATTGAATGGCTATATGGCAAATCGTGCTCATCCAGAGGGTTCCATGATAGAGACATACACTACAGAAGAGTCCATTGAGTCTGGAGGACCATTATGTAATAATCTCCTAAAAGACCAGGTATCAATTGGTTTGCCTCCGTTGCAACATGAGGGAAGGCTTGGTGGACGAGGGAGGATGGGACGAAAATCATTCATCCCGCCAGATTACAACATAGTCCTAGAGGTACATTACAGCATACTACAACAACTCATAATAATGGACTCATTCACCAAGCAGCACATGAAAGAGCTTCGTGAGGAGAATCCAGGATGCACAATTGATTGGGTACACAAGGAACACAAGCGTCGGTTCACCGCATGGCTAAAGAATTTGGACATGATAGATGAATCAGAAACCATCAAGATTTTAGCATCTGGACCATCAAGCCAGGTCATATCATGGCAGAGCTATGACATTAGTGGCTTCACATTTTCCACCAGTTTTAGGGACACCAAGCGCATGGCCCAGAATAGTGGCGTTCGATGTGAGGCTGTAGATGATACAACTGGTGAAGAAACTACATACTTTGGATTCATTGATGACATATGGGAGGTTGAATATGGTCCACGCCTGCAGATTCCAGTGTTTCGATGTCGATGAGTTCAAGATAAACATGTCACTGTGGATAACTATGGCCAAAGAGTTCTTGATCTAAGTAAAGTAGGTTACAAAGATGATCCGTGGATCCTTGCTAACCGTGCCGCACAGGTGTTCTATGTGGAACAAATTCTATCTACGAATGAAAGAAAAGTACCCAAAAGCCAAAACACGTAGCAATCCCTGGAAAGCAACAAATTGTAGGAGTTGATGGTGTAATGGATTTAGAGGATGTTAATCAGTTTAGCGAGATGTCTCTTTTTACAAACTTTGAAGAAAAGATAAAAGTGTGGAGAAAAGTATCCCGCAAACCTCTTTGCCCTGGGTGCGTCATGATGGACAAGGAAGGACTGTAGCACGCTAGATTGTTTATCATATAACTAATTAATGTATCACTTATCATTTCTACCTAATGCTACTCTTTCTTATTAAGCAGATGTTTACATTTCCCCTTGTTGTATACCTTTGGACTATGATATTATTTTCTAACTTAATTAAACAAATCTTAATTAAAACCTCTTTCTCCTTCTTGTATACCTTTGGATTCTATATTATTTACTAACCCTAGGTACATGAAATAATAACTAACCCTAGTAATTAACATACCATTAATTACTAACTAAACTAAATAAAGGGAATAAATAACCTTTAATTACTTACTAAATTAACTAACAAACCTATTATTAATAAACACTAACTAAATTAACAAATTACTAAATAAACTAACTAAATAAACTAACTAAATTAACTAATTACTAAATAAACAAGCCTTTAATTAAGTACATGAAATAATAACTAACCCTAATAACTAACTAAACTAACTAATAAACACTAACTTAATTAATCCACAAACCCTAATTAAGTACATGAAATAATAACTAACTCTAATTAACATACCATTAATTACTAACTAAACTAAATAAAGGGAATAAACAACCTTTATTTACTTACTAAATTAACTAACTAAATTAACTAATTAAATTAACTAATTACTAAATAAACTAACTAAATTAACTAATTACTAAATTAACTAACAATAACTAAATTAACTATCTAAATTAACTAACTAAACTAATTAAATTAACTAATTACTAAATAAACTAACTAAATTAACTAACAATAACTAAATTAACTAATTACTAAACTAACTAAATTAACTAATTACTAAACTAACTAAATTAACTAATTACTAAATAAACTAACTAAATTAACTAACTGAAAATGAAAAATACATTAGTATAGGCGGTCCATATTGACCACCGCCTGTACTAATATTTTCACAGGCGGTGGTCAATATGGCCCGCCGGTACTAATGGCTTCCAATATAAATTCCCGCGCGCGGCTGCCGAAAATTTCTAAGTTACCGGAGCGCGAGTTCTGAAATTCGACGCCGTCAGGCTCCCGAAATCCGCCACCGCTGCTCCACCGCCACCGCTGCTCCACCGTCCGACGCTGCTCCACCGCCGCCGCTGCTCCACCGTCGCCGCTGCTCCACCGCCTACGCGCCGCCGCCACTGCCGCCGCCAGCAGCCGAGAAGCTCCACCGCCGAGAGGTAGGCTCCGCCGCCACCGCCACCGCCACCGCCGAGCGCCGCTCCGAGCTTCGCCACCGGCAGCGCCATGTGGCGCCTCCGCGCGGCAGCCCCTCTGTCAGGCCTGCTGGGCCTGGCAGGCCGGATTGCTTTTTTTTAATTAGTTAATTTAGTTTTTTTAGTTAGTTTAGTTAGTTAATTTAGTTAGTTTTTTTAATTAGTTAATTTAGTTAGTTAATTTAGTTAGTTTTTTATTCCCTTTATTAGTTAGTTTAGTTAGTTAATTTAGTTAGTTAGTAATTAGTTTATTAGTTAGTTTAGTTAATTTAGTTAGTTAATTTAGTAATTAGTTTTTTATTCCCTTTATTAGTTAGTTTAGTTAGTTTACTTAGTTAATTTAGTTAGTTGTAATTTAGTGTTAATACTTATATTAAGTTAGTTTTTTTCCATGTTAATACTTATATTTCATGTTAATACTTATATTTAGTTAGTTTTTTATTCCCTTTATTAGTTAGTTTACTTAGTTAATTTAGTTAGTTAATTTAGTGTTAATACTTATATTAAGTTAGTGTTTTTTCCATGTTAATACTTATATTTAGTTAGTTAATTTAGTTAGTTTTTTATTCCCTTTATTAGTTAGTTTACTTAGTTAATTTAGTTAGTTTACTTAGTTAATTTAATTAGTTAATTTAGTGTTAATACTTATATGAAGTTAGTGTTTTTTCCATGTTAATACTTATATTTCATATTAATACTTATATTTCATGCATAATTAGAGTTAGTTTACTTAGTTAATTTAGTTAGTTAATTTAGTTAGTTAGTTTACTTAGTTAATTTAGTTAGTTTACTTAGTTAATTTAGTTAGTTAATTTAGTGTTAATACTTATATGAAGTTAGTGTTTTTTCCATGTTAATACTTATATTTTATGTTAATACTTATATTTCATGCATAATTAGAGTTAGTTTACTTAGTTAATTTAGTTAGTTAGTTTAGTTAGTTAGTTTACTTAGTTAATTTAGTTAGTTACTTAGTTAATTTAGTTAGTTAATTTAGTGTTAATACTTATATTAAGTTAGTGTTTTTTCCATGTTAATACTTATATTTCATGTTAATACTTATATTTCATGCATAATTAGAGTTAGTTTACTTAGTTAATTTAGTTAGTTAGTTTAGTTAGTTAGTTTACTTAGTTAATTTAGTTAGTTTACTTAGTTAATTTAGTTAGTTAATTTAGTTAGTTAATTTAGTGTTAATACTTATATTAAGTTAGTGTTTTTTCCATGTTAATACTTATATTTCATGTTAATACTTATATTTCATGCATAATTAGAGTTAGTTTACTTAGTAAATTTAGTTAGTTAGTTTACTTAGTTAGTTTACTTAGTTATTTTAGTTAGTTTAGTTAGTTAATTTAGTGTTAATACTTTTTTTAAGTTAGTGTTTTTTCCATGTTAATACTTATATTTCATGTTAATACTTATATTTCATGCATAATTAGAGTTACTTTAGTTAGTTAATTTAGTTAGTTAATTTAGTGTACATCCATTTTTATACTTATATTTCATACAGATGAGTACTCCATCAAATGCTGAGCAGGCCGATGCCCAGGTAGGTACACCTGGATCTGACTCCTCTGGATCCGAACCTTATAGGAGCCCGAGCGTATCACCACGTGAATCTCCTAGAGCTAAGAAGGCCCGTCTTGGGTTGGAACGTGACCCTAATTACGAGCCTGAAGATGAGCCAAATGATGATGAGGTATATATGCTCGTAGATTGTTTATACGAGAGAATAATGCATGTGTATGTATGTACCTAACAATTGAATTGATAGGAGGTGTTCTCTCAAGTTGTTGCCGAAATGGAGATAGAGTCACAAGATGTTCATAAGGACACGGCGCCTCAAACGATCGGGACCTCCTCCGAGCGAAGAAGTACACAGAAAAAGAGTGATCGAGCACGAGGAGATAGAGGAAGGAATAGATTTCCAGAAGAAGTTTATAGGATTACAGAGATAAGCCCGAGCGGAGAGCCCTTAGCACCTCTAGAGGCGCTACCCAAATTTAGGGCCGCCATTGGATGGTTAGTAAAGGAAGAATTTGATATCACCTAGAGTGATTGGAGTGTGGTGCCTGAAGTAAAGAGGACGAATTGTTGGACTCGATTGTGCACTAAGTTTATTTTACCGGAGGGTACAGAAGGTTTGGTCAAGGGTCATGTCATGAAGCAGTTAGCAATATCATTTCGGGGCTATAGGCACGATATGAATAAAAAGTGGCTGCAGAAGGGGTGGGACCCAACGAAGCGGTACCCTATTACAGCAGAACAGTGGGCACGTTTTAGTGTCATAAAAAACTCCGACGACTCCAAGGCTAAGAGCCAAGCCGCCTCAAGACTTGCGAAGAAGAACAAGTACCACCACCACCTCGGCACTGGCGGTTACAAGACCAAGATTCCTAAATGGAGGGCAGAAGACGAAGCAAAGAGGAGAGAGGGCAAGTTGGCATTGACAGATATAGTGCCAAAACGAAGTGCGAATTGGCTTCGCGCTCGGAAGGCAAACACTGAGAGCAATGAGATCTCCTGTCCCGATGAGATCAAGCCAGTTGCCGAGAAGGTTTTGGAAGCAACAAACCTGGAAAAGACAGGTGCCTTCAAGTCACAGAGGGAGAGGGACAGCCTTTCCCATGCTCTAGGTAACAAAATTATATTTTCCATTTTGTTCGAGTAAAATAGAAATCGACACTGACATTAAATATCATGTTGTAGGTAACCCCGAGCATCCAGGTCGTGTATGGGGAGTCTCATCCAGAACCACCTGGAAAGAAGGGTTTGGTGAAGAGTGGAAAGGCATGTATAAGAAAAGAGAATGACATAAGGAGCAATTGAAGGATTATTTTGAGCAGCAGGTTGCCAAAAAATTTAGGGATTTGATGGAAGACTTCGTTAAAAACCCTGATCCTGAAGTGATGAAGCGGTTGGTGGGAGCAATGTCTGCTCAACAGATGACATCACAAGCTCCTTCATATATGCAGCATGTCCCAGGCCCAGCTCAACCCTTGGGTAGCCAGGAGACGGCCACACAATCTATGCCCTTTCAAAGCAGTATAGCGTCAACATCAAATAAGGACCATTATCCAGTTGACGATATTGATAAACCTTGGCCTTGCTCATTGTTAATTGGATATGGCCTTAGGAATCAACATACAAAGCATGTGGCCACAGGCAATGCCATCCCTGGACGTATGTTCCATGGTGTCGAGATGCAAGATGCATACTGCAGGGTGGAAGTGTTGACGGTCGAGAGTGCATATGAAGACGACTTCATCGACATCCCGACCTCTGAGGGTATAGAGAAGCTTGGACAAGCAATCAAGAACTTCATACAATGGCCGAGACGGTACGTAAGGTTGATTGATCCACCAACGACACCCTCTCCACAAGTCCATCAAGCATCCCAAGAGGCCGAAACAAGTTAACAGCCAGCATCGCCAATGCATGCCCCAGCATCCCCGTATATTTATGAGCCACCGTCGTCATCCCCAATACATGATATGTCATTCTCGCTGGATGAGCTCGAGGGGCTGACCACAACATGCCTGAGCAGCAGACTCCGCCAGCCAAGAAGGACACAACACCAGAGAAGGAGGTAGAGAAAACTCCCCCGCCACCACCAAAGCATAAAGAAGCAGAGCAAACTCCCCCCACAAGCACCGGCCTCCAAGAAGGCAAAGAAATTTCCAATTCCAAAATTGGTTTCTCCCTATGAGCCAAAAAAGGGGAAAGCAGCAGGCACAGTTCTATTTCTGAAAGGGATTGGAAAGCAGCGGACGACACGAGTCGTTGAGCTCGAACCGTCACAGAATAAGGAAGCCGCCGGTAACTACTCGCCATTGACCCTTAAGGATATAAGAAAGCCAACAGTTGATGATTATGTCAATGTCCCCAGTAACTACGTGCCCGGAAGGCCTATGCTGCAATGGACGGTGCTTGAAAATGGTCCATGGACGATAAAAAGGTTTCATGACTGGTACATGAGAGCAGTGAATGCTGGCCTGCATGCAGTTAGTGTTGACATACCAGCAGACGTGTTTGCTACTGGCAAGGATAAAAGCGAGACATTTGTTATCTTCGAGGACATGCACCTGCTGTTGAACTATAGGAAACTTGACGTCCAACTCATTACAATCTGGTGCCTGTAAGTATCACTCATGCACACACATTGTTATTATTAAATTTGGAATGTGATAAACTCTAATATGTGGATGTTGTAACCAGTTTGCAAGACCACGAGCAGAGATCGTTAACTACAGGCACGATGGTCGGTTACCTGAGTCCAATCAGGTTACAAAAAAATATGCACAAATTTGTACTTATAAATGAAGATAGAGCAAGGATAGAGAAGGACAAAACACCAGAACAAGTTGCAGAAGCTATAAAGGAATTGCAACGAAAATACGAGGACACATATGCCCTCTATCTCGGTAGAGCAATGCTGAGATATAAGTACAGGGATTTTATATTGGCACCCTACAACTCTGGGTAAGCGTGACCTCGTATACGTACTTTAAATTATCGTGTTAACCCTAAGTACATGTGTCGCTCACTCGTTTATTCATGCAGTGACCATTGGATTGTTTTTTATATTTATCCATTTGAAGGGAAGGTGCTTGTCCTAGACTCCTTACACTATCCTCCTCAGTCGTATCAAACATTCCTGATTCATTTACAAAGGTGAGCCAACATGCAACCACATCCGTACTTATATGAATTAGAGTTTCTAAATAACTATAGTGTTTTATATTCGATATCTACAGGGCATGGCGGTTTTATAAGAAGTAAAAAGGACCGGTCGACGCCGCCCGCTCAGATCCTAGTGTGCCATTGACGATACAACACATTATCCGGTAAGTTGTCCGAACACATATCATCATATAAATAATATACAAGGCATGACAATTTTAGTTTAATCTTTTGCTCATTAATTACATAGTGCCACAAGAAACCACCTGGATCGGTCTTAATATTGTGGATACTATGTGTGTGAGTTCATAAGTCAGCGGGGACGATACGTCAGGGACAAAAATATGGTAAAAAATATCTATGTATGAAGTTTTCTCATTAAAGTTGGAAATATTAATATTGGACATGTGTCAATGATGCTTTTAAACTTTGTTTCCAGCCGAGAAGCAAAGGAAAGGACGTGTCATTCACTCCAAAAACTATGGAAAATATAGTAGCAGACTTGTGCGGTTTTATTATGAGAGAAATAATTCTAAGTACCGGAGCATATTTTGATGAAGCCGGTGATTTAGCAAGTGAAGGATTTAGAGCGCTGACAGACCTAGCAGGTCTAAACTTGAAACGAAATGACATGTAAACACCAAATGGTTGAACTCATAACTTGAAATGACGTGTATTATATGTAATTTTATGCTTGATGTTTGATTTCGTGTGGACACATCTGTAATATTTATATGTGTTGTATGTATGATGCAATTTTATGGTTCATGTTTGCATATCTTATATATATATATGTGACAAATATAGTACAGTGTGGAGGTAAATATTAAAATTTGAAATAAAAAAAAATAATTACACAGGCGGCACACAGAGTGAGCCGCCTGTGAAAAATAGGTTTTCACAGGCGGCTGACAAAGTGAGCCGCCTGTGAAAACCCTTTTTTCACAGGCGGCTCACAGCCCGCCGCCTGTACTGTGGGCCGATTAGTACTGACCCCTAATACAGGCGGTGGGCTTGGCCGCCTGTATAAATGCCTCTACCACCGCCTCTAAAAATGTTTTTTTTTTACTAGTGAGACCCAGCTCTCTCCTTCCTAATTTCCTTTTGCTAAATAGCCTGCTCAAGTTACGTCAGCACTCTACACGCCTGCATGCTCCTGTGCCCGTTTGCTTAATGCGTGAATCATGTATTTGGCCGTTGCATGCTTCTATGCCTTGGGGCTGCACCTGCTCACGTACATATCTGGAGACTTGGACCAGCAGACCAAACCTGGACAAGCTAGCAAGCTGCACAGCCGTGAGCTTTTGTGCCGTTTGCTTAGTACGTGAACCATGTACTTAGCTGCGGCATGCTTCTGTACCCCATTTCTTTGTACGTGGGTCACGTATTTAGACAGGCACTAATCCACGGCACAGACTATAGCATTCGCCACCGTTCCTTTGACCCAGCCAATCTGCAACGCAGCCAAGGCCCAGCTCGAGCACTAGCAGGCCCAACCGGACTCATCCTCGCTTCTCTGCCTCTCGCGCCAGCGCCGCTCCCCTCGGATGCCCCCTGCCTGACGTAAAACTGCTCAGGCCCAGAAGTCCAGCAGCGGCTCTCGCATTCGCAGACGCTGTCTGGCGGACGCACCTCCCTGCCAGAGACCAGATGGGAAGCCAAGCCGCAGCGCTGTCTCCTTCCATCGCCCCCACTCCGTCTCCCTCCCGTCACTGCGCCGTTGGAGCAGTGTCGTCTTCCGCCTGGAGCTCCTTGTCGCTGCCGAGGACCTCCACGACTCCAACAGCACGGACCTGGCCCAGCGTCAAGCCGTCAACGCCACGCCGACGCCGAGCCGCCTCGCCACCCGACGCCGTAGAGCCTCCCAGCCTGCTCAACGCAAGACAGTGCAACCCCAAAGACGCTCGGAGCCCCGCGTCACGCACTAGTAAAAAAACATTTTTAGAGGCGGTGGTAGACGCATTTATACGGGCGGCCAAACCCATCGCCTGTACTAGGGGTCAGTACTAATCGGCCCATAGTACAGGCGGCGGGCTGTGAGCCGCCTTCACAGGTGGCTCACTTTGTCAGCCGCCTGGCGGTTCACTTTGTCAGCCGCCTATATTAATCCGCAGAATAAAATCGCGTTTTTAAAATCGAAAAAATTAAATCTTGGGACAAGCACAGTATTAATCTGCCCGCATTTTTTCGCGAATTGTGAAAACAAGATTTTCACAGGCGGCTCACTTTGTCAGCCGCCTGGCGGTTCACTTTGTCAGCCGCCTGTATTAATCCGCAGAATAAAATCGCGTTTTTAAAATCGAAAAAAAAATTAAATCTTGGACAAGCACAGTATTAATCCGTCCGCATTTTTTCGCGTAAAATTTGCGAACGCGCTCCGCCGGGGATTCAAACCTGAGAACCTCACCCTTGCGCGGTACCTCCTCTACCACTCCACCATGACTCACTTGTGTCTAGATTCGTTAGTACTTCTTCATATTCTATACTAAATCAAGTGTAAATTGATTGTTTGAGCCACTAAATAAATTCAAATGAAAAAGTTGTGAACTACAAAGTTTCATAACTTTTCGAAACCTACAACTTTCATGTAGTAAGTTTTTTCATCCGAGGTCGTTTACAAAAATTTAAATTTCAAATTTGACACATTCAAACGTAATTTTCGATGACAAGATGATTTCAAATGAAAAAGTTGTAAACTACAAAGTTTCATAACTTTTCGAGATCTACAACTTTCATGTACAAAGTTTTTCCATCAGAGATCGTTTATAAAAATAAAAAAAATTAACTCTACAGGTATTTACATAGACGGTTCATAATGTCAGCCGCCTGTGTAAATGGTTTTACACAGGCGGTTCTCTTACTGGGCCCACCCTATTTTTTTACTGGCGTCTTGAAATTGTGAACCGACTGTGAAAAAAAAAACAACGTGACAGCAAAAATGATTTTTCTACTAGTGACGGCCTTGGCAGTGTGCCGTGATGCTGAGCGCCTCTGCTTCGACGTGACCTCGGCACTGCACTGCCGGCATCAGGCCCTCGGTGAGCACCGGAACCCCAAAGGCAGCACCGGAACCCCAAAGGCCTTCCATTGTTTGTCCCCTGCCTGCCCGGCCTTCGTGCCGCCTCGCCGGTCACCACTAGCGTGCACAGCTGCGTCGCTAGAGCACGCGCACCCGCCTGCAGCTCTCGCACCGAGAGCACACTCACCCAGCACCTCACCGGCTCGGCCTTACCTCGCCGTCGCACACAAACACGGCCAAGGTCCCGCCTTTTCGCCTCGCCGCAGCACCAGTGCCTTGCACCTCGGTGACCTCCGGCCCATGGGCAATGCCCCAGCCGCGCACGTCGCACGGACAAGCACACATAGCACGACAGCAGCTAGCCTTTGCCTTGTCGCCACTTTGGTCACCAATGAACACACACAGAGCACAACATCTTTGCCGCCGTTGTCCTACAGCAGTTGCAACTACTCGCAGTGGCACTCGGTCAGCCTGAACGCCATCGCACGCCGCACACACCTCACGAACACAGTACTGACGCCGAACACCTTGGAGGGCATCCCTTTCCTGCCTTGCCTCCTGTGCTGTGGAGCGTAGGGAGTAGGGCCAGATTAGGCCAGCAGCAGTCCGAGTCCACCAAGCCGCAAGGCCGGTGGCAAAACAGCCTGTAGAACCTTCAGAGCCGAGTGCAAGCCCACGTATGTCCTTTTTCCTTTCTGTTTTCTGATTATCAGCAACTTAGCCACCTTCCAAAATTCATAAAATATTTATCCTAACTCCCAAAATTTTGAAACCAGTTTCATAATTTTTCTAAAATCCTTCTCTACCTCCTAGTGCATTTTTTAGTCTAGTTGAGTTAGGTTTTTATCGCGGTTTTATTGCTTCTTATTGGTGGCCGTTCTCGGTATTTTTCTCGCGTAGCGACGACTCGAGCTTCGATGGATTCGACGACGAGCCCGGAGGCAATGGACCCTGTTGGTGGTCGACCTTGACTTCAGGAGATGCGTACCACTACTTCCTCGACATCGCAGGTGTCATGGCAGCACTTTACTTAGAGAATCCTATTAGACATTGTAAAGTAGATGACTAGCACTTTATATTTATTCATTTTGCTAGCATAGGTGATGCATATTATTGCCTAAGCCTTGATTGCCTTGATTGAAGCCTCTTTACCCTACTACCCAGCTTCGCGCTCGCACTTACAAATTGCCTACCTACTTGCTTGCATTTACTTCCATCATAATTACATATATGCCTTATTATATGATGTGTGATGGTTGGATGGTGATGTGGTTGGTGGATTTGGGTTGCCGCGAGGCTTCCCCGTGAGATGGATGGTATGTTAGCGCGACGGGAGTGTTGAATCCCGAGTGGGTGGTGGTGATTGAGGAGTTCTGTAGATATTCATTGCCTTGACCTGTTTCTTTGGAGATATCGGTCGGAGTGAGAGGAATTGTACCGGAGGGGTGCACTGGGTGCATGGAGTGCCCCGGTTTTGGTTCTCGTGGATATGATGGATATGTTGGATTTGTGACAGGCGTTGTGGTGGTGGCGACCCGTGAGAGGTAGGGCACGTGATATTGGTGGAAGATGCTTGCTTTGGTCAATTAGGAACCGATTGTGGGTTGATGCCTGGAACATGGGACTTTGTCAAACGTGCACGCCACATGCCCTCGTTTTGTTGGGTTAGTGCGGACTAAGCCAGTTCTGTGGGAGCAGAGGTGCACGGGGTGTTGCCCTAGGAGCACAGTGAGAAGGATGCCGATGGTCGTTCCGGCTACCCTAATCACGATCCCAAGTGTATGCGTCGTGTCGTATGCTACTCCACTTGGGGGCAGTCTGGCGAGGAATGTGCTAGTTCTTGAGCGGTGTTTGCCTAGACCGCGGCCACGATCGATGATGGTGATCCTGTTGGGTACAGGTGTACACACTCTGCAGAGTTAAATCTATACGTATAGACGTGATCTTGGTCATGATCATTCCTGTGAACTGTTTCATCCTACTAGTCTTCTCTTGTGCTGCTTTTCTCCCCGAAGATAGGTCTGGCTTGAGGCCGTTGAGATGAGGGGCGTGCAGAGGCCGCCTCATCGCCTAGACTGAGTGTATGAGGATGGTGTGAGGGATGATGATTGGTGAGATGTGATGATGAGTGGATGGTGAGATTGAGAATGTGGGTTGGGGTTTTTGAGAAGATATATTATTTATACTTATTGATGCTATTCTGCATGCGCTAGGATGCAAACCACAACCAAACTATTAGGATCGTCAGATCCCTTTATTTTCTACTTTTCCACTAAAGCTCATCGGTGCTGACCATGGCCTGCACACATCTGGCGGTGTGCATATTTCTTGACTTGTAGTGATGTTGAGATTAGTAGTTGGTTTGCGATCTACTCTCAAGGATGCCCGTGGATTGGAGTTTCGCCAAGCTTCGCTGCCTCAATTACAGCCTCGGTGTTTTGTTTGACCTTTAGCCCAGAGGGCTTGTAATTAGTCTAGTTTTATTCTATTTTTGTACTCTGTTGTTGTATGACTTTGTAATCAGTTGAAAAGTGGATGCCCGTGATAGCTGAGGTATCCTGGGACTATCACAGAGGGGCAAGAGAGTTAGTATTTCATGTTTTGAAATTCTGGTTTGCTTCAGGTAGTATATATTCTAGAATATATTGTGTGATGTTTGATAACTTCTCTTTTTCTTTTTCTTTTTCTTTTTCTTTTTCTTTGACTATAACTAATTACTTCATTAAATTGTTTTTATTTTTTTTCATGACATTTAGGATGTTCATGTAGTATATACATATGATATTCTATGCTATATTTTTTGATGTTTATATAGTGTTAATGTGATGTTCAATGACGTATTTGTGATATTCAAGGGTATACATTGTTGTTCTACGATATTTTTTTGATGTCACATACTGTTTTTGTTCTTTTTATTTGACTCTAATCAATTACTTCACTATTTTTTTATAATATTATGATACATGTAATATTCACTTGTATACATTAATTCTATATTTGTGATGTTCGTATTATATTAATAAGATATTATATATTGTATTTATCATATTTGGCAGTATACATGTGAATACTTTTTTCTATAATACATGTGTTTTCTCTCATTTATTATATTACTAAAAAAATATACCCGTGCGTTGCAACGGAAGAGAAAAAACTCTAACATGCAGAGTGATAATAAACAAAGTTTAAAAATTTAGTATTATATCTACAATAATATTTATACATACAAAAGCAACATCGTTGGTCATATGCTTAGCTTCGGTAATCTACAATTAGCACCGCAACCCTTGCCAATTCACGAGAGCACCTCACCAAGCTTAGCATCGATTTTGTCTTCAATGTGTCGTGCTTTTGGAATGACATCTCGCCGAGACTAAGGAATCTGCAGTGGTAGTTTCGTGGGGTAGATTTGGTCGTCACCCAGCTAACCTCGTCGAAGTTGGAGAACATGTATTTTTTGGTCTGGACTTTTTTTCGTTTGTTAGGCCCAATTCATTAGCGGTATTACGGCACAATCCAACGTCTGACCGATCAATCTATTACACTGGCCCCACTCAGCCGGTGGCCCAACCCACTATGTTTCAGGATTCGAACCATGGCTTTCATGTCCCCAACAACAAGACTTACACCACACCACAACAGCTTACATGATAACTATTGAACTTTTCTTTATTTATTGTTCTAACACCGTCAAACTTTTTAAATGATATAACAACCTCAAGGTGGGCATGATAAATAAATAAATAAATTTATCTTACTTTACTTAGCGTATAATGGACATTGTCTTTTGTTTGGACTTATACAAGTTTTATTTTTTTTAGAAGAAGACTTATACAAGCTTGAATAGCATTTGTCTAACTTGATAGTAGTTCAATTTTAAAACATATTAGGTCCGGTATGTAACTCAGACTCAAAAACATAAAAGTTTGAATAGCTCTTGTCTAGCATGACACAAAGTTCGTTTTCAAAATCTATTAGGTCATGTATATCAACGGACTCGGAAACCACCGACCTTCGAATTCTATTCCAAACTCACGACGGAGATAATATATTATATTCTTCGTGACTGATTTCACTAATGTCTGAGCTAGAAATTTTGCCTCTTTAGTATTATATATATATATATATATATATATATATAATATATATATATATTTGAGCTCTCTTTCGTGTATGCATGGACTTATTTTAAATATTTTTTCTAAGACTTAAATGGCTTGATAATTTTTAATATTGAAAACGTTTTATATCTAACACAAATTGTGTAAATGGCGTACTGGTGGGTGTTGGGGATATTACCTCGGCATATTCCTAGGGACCTTATGGGTCTACCGACCAGAAGACGGTCCAGCCCGCGAGGCCTTGCGGCACGCGACCAGCCCGTCGTGCTCGCCAAGGACTCCGAAGAAGCCTTGCTCGCTAAGGAAGATCCTGGTAGATAGATTCGGGTCCCTTTCCTTAAGGGACCGATCGTAATCTGTTAGGATAAGAAAACTGTAACCCTGCTCCCCGGCTATATAAGGCGAGCAGGGACCCCTCCCAAACTCTCTCTTAGGTCTCATCTACACCTCTTGTAACCGAATACTTACATCAATCCAGCCAGCAGAACACATGACGTAGGGTATTACGGCGATTTGCCGGCATGAACCTGTATAAATCGCCGTGTCTACGCTCTCTGTCTTATGCTTTATCGTCGTCGCCACACCTCCGCCTACAATCTACTACCGTAGGGTACCCCCTAGGTAGACTACGACATATATTTCGTCAACAGTTGGCGCGCCAGGTAGGGGGTGTGTGCATCGACTTCATGGCTCATCAAGCGGTTACGTTCCCGGATTCGATGGTCCTCCCAACGGCCGACACTGTGCTCCAGATCGGATCTATGTCCTGGACCGTCGGATCTACTCCACGCGGGGCAGACGCGCTGCCGCCCATACGTCGTCCCGCCGCGCCAATGTACCACCCGCGAAAGAAGATCGACATCGACGATCTGGTCGACGCCATCGATCGTTCCAGCGTCGGTATCATGGATTGCTTTGACCTCGTGCAGGCGGCACGACGCCGACTCTCCGGACACCACGACCGCCGACCATGCCGTCACCGAGCCCCGACGAAGGCGACGGCTGTGACAACTAGGGACACCCGCCCTCCTCCGATGATGCCTCATGGACTCAGCAATCAGGCGGTAGTCTTCTAGTGCCAAATGTACCGATCGGTCACCGACCAGATCCCGACAACCCCCATCGTAAACACCGTCGTCATCTCCATGATCCCCAGTGACTCCGACCAGGCAGTGTCCCTCGATGGCACGATCTCATTGGGTTCAGCCACCGCCGCAGGGACAGAGATCGCCGATTCCTCCGAATCGACCAGCAGTTTGCTGGAATTCCCTCCGGGCTTCGGAGGATTAATTTTTCAAGTCTCTGCAGATAGCGTCGCCCCCGACAACGAGACAGACGCCGACCGCATCGCAAGAGAATAGCACAACGCCGAGCGCGCGCAGAGGCGCGAAGAGGAGCGCCATGAGCAGGAGCGACTTGCACGGTAACAGCGTGAGCAGGAGCAGTGGAATCATGACCGACCGCCTCGCCGCAACCTCCAGCAAGATTTCAACAAGGTGGGTAACGTTCCGGTTTACCGACCCCAAGCGCCAATCTAGCGATAGCCGCCTGCGAGCTTTCCAAGCTCCCCTCCACGCCCGAGATCGAGAAGATAGAAGCCCACATAATGGCCGCTGTGGTCCAGGTCAACAAAGCGGGTCCTCCGCCCGAATTCTCCACCCAGTCCCACAGTAGAAACCACCCCCGAAGCCCGCCGAGGGAGCACAGGCGAGGATCCCCACCACACAACGATGAAGAGCTGGACGGCCCCCGGCGCGATCGAGCACCTACGCCACCGCGCCAAAGCCCTCCGAGGGAGCATAGGCGAGAATCTCCACCTCGCAACGACGACGAGCATGAAAGACCCCGGCATGATCAAGCACCTATACAGGAGCGTCGAAGCCCTCCAAGGGAGCATCGACGCAGATCACCACGGTATGATGATGACAATCCCCGACGTGGCCACACACCGCCACCAGCACCACGAGCTATAGGGGGACTGCGCCCCTTCTCAGCTCGCCTACGTACCATCAGGTGGCCCCAGAATTTCAGAGTAACGTCAGTGGAAAAGTATGATGGCAAGGCAAACCCAGAGCAGTGGGCGTCCACCTACGAGATCGTAGTATACGCCGCCGGAGGAGATCAAGACGTGATGGCTAATTACCTACCAATGATGTTGTCGACCTCTACCAACAGATGGCTCCAGAAGATCCCAGAAGGCACCATCAACACATGGGAGCAACTCAAGGAAATCTTCATCAAGACGTATAAGGCCACGTGTGTCCAGCCAGGGACGCGTTACGACTTGGAGAACGTACGACAGAGGAGCAACGAGAGCCTTCGCGAGTACATCAGACGCTTCTCCGACAAGCGGTTGAGCATCACAGAGATCTCCGACCCAGAGGCCATCGCCATCTTCTCCAATGGCCTGTGGACGGACGATCTCCAGAACAAGTTAGCGCGGAAGAGCATAACAACCATAGAAGAGCTCATGATGATCACAAATCCTTATGCCAACTGCGAACACATGGTGGATAAGCACCCATGTAGTTCTGTTTTGTGATGAGTGATTGCCCAACACTTGAGTGTTTCAGTTTGAGTGGCTTATCCTAACCTCTTTGCGAAAGCAAATGTGTGCCTGTCTATCGGTTTGTGGTGTGCAGGTGCTATGCCTAGTGACAGTGGTCAATGGCGTGGAGAAGGTCGAGTAGAGGCTTGCCGTGCCGATGGACTGAGAGCGGTGAAGGGCGGAAGCAGGGCTCGGACTGAGGGACCATGGGCACCGGCGGACTAGCTGTGGTGGCTAGTACTTGGCACTGGCGAGCGCGAGAAGACATGGAGGTAGACCGAGTTGACCAAGTCAAGACGGTGGATGCGCGGGTCGAGCGGAGGCTCATGGGACTCAGAGTCCGATCGGGCGAAGACAAGTGGCTCGAGTCGAGCGGTTTGATGGTTTGGGCCTCAAAACCATCCGAGGACGGTTTCCGAGTTTGGGCCTCAAAACTCGGGGTTCAGTAGTTGAGCCCAAAGCTACCGGTGGCGGGTTTCCTGGGTTTGGGCCTCAAAACCTAGGCGGAGCTTCTGAGGAAGCGGGGATGGCACGTGGCGGAATCCTGGAGGTTGCGTCGAGGCGACGACAACTCCTGGCAGGAGCGGGGCCGTCCATTCAAAATGCGGGAGATATTTTCCGGAGCATGGACTTTAATGCTTAGGCTAGGTAGTTCACTCATGTATCTAGGGGGTCATTGGGAAATAGCCAAAGCCCTGTTAAATAGGGGATGAAGGGGTATCGTCATCCCACCTCTTGAACCCTAATTATTTGCACTACTCCTCTCTCTCTAACCTCTCTCTAGTTCATCAGGGCCCTAGGTTGATTTCACCAACCTTTGTAAGAACTCGCGAACCTTTTGGTCGGAATCGGAGGCCTTACCCTCCGTAAGTCATGGCGGCTTTGATTTCGTGATCGAGTCTCCGATTTGCTTGTGTTCTTCGCGTTTTTCTTTTTGCTCTCCTTTGATCCCGAGTTGAGAATTTTCTCTATGGAGTAGTTCATGCAAAACCATTTGAATCAAGTTGTTCGTAATCGTGAGGAGCATCTTTGCACCGTAGGAATTCTCCTCAAACCTCATGAGTGCGTAGATCGGATGATTTCTTTGCGGAGTTCTTCGTTCTTGAGTTTTTCCCCAAATCTCTTCTCTCCCCGTTACTCTAAGCCAAATTGAGCGATGATTTCTTCGGATAGCTCCCCAATTGTACAAGGATTATGCCTACAAAGTTTGGTTGCAGTTGGTGATCATTTGGTTGGGTTTTGGGAGGATTTGGCGGAGTGGAAATCAGTTTTCGTAGGGTATAGAGTTTCTGTTCGGGAGCGTCGGACTAGGCTCCGGACCACCTTGTGAAGGCTTCGAACCATACACCATTGGTCCGACGGTCTTGCTGAGGAAGTCGGTTGAGCAATTCCACGCGTCGGACCAGTCAGCATAGTCCGACGGTGGTAGTCCGATGGGTAGTCCGAAGCAGGGGCGCTTACTGAGTGTTTTTGGCAGAATCAAGGATTAGCACGGACCATTCTCTATTGGTCCGAAGCTAGCACCAGACTAGTCCGGAGCCTGGTGTCCGGAGGTCGGGTGCTCCCTGCGTGATTTTGTGAGGCAAAGAAGAGCATCGGACCAAGGCTCTGGACCTTGTGCTATGGTCCGGAGGTCCTGACAGAGTGGTCTGACGGTTGCTGTTTTCGTGGGTTTTGCTTAGGTTCTTGCCTCTTTTCTGTAAAGGTTGAGAACTTGGTTTTCGGGGTTTCCAGTGAGTTTTTCTCCACTGCCGGCGAGCTCTCATTTCTCCGTTTTTGTCTGAATCCCACTCGCATTGCTCGGGGGAGGTTGAGCACCCATCAACTGGATTTGGTTTTTGGGAAGAGTAGCCCGAATATTTCGAGAGAAATTTGAGGCTCCCATTCATCCCCCATTCTAGTCGCCGTTCTCGGTCCTTCAATTGGTATCAGAGCCGGTTAAGGATCAATCCACCTTACACGGTTCTTGATCCGCGAAGGAGACATGGAGCGAGGTGTTGGCAAACCTCCATTTTTCGATGGAATGAACTTTTCCTACTGGAAGGTGCGAATGTCCGCCTATCTACAAGGAGTTGATTCGAACATATGGGAGATTTGTGAGAATGAGGGCTATCGTGTTCTTGTGGCTCGTGTTGACCAACTCCAAATCACTCAGCACAATGCAAATAGTCGAGCACGGAGTATCCTCTTCTCGAGTTTGTCACTTCCTGAGTTTGAGCGAGTCTCGAACCTCACTACGGCGTGGGAGATCTGGCAAACACTTATGCGCTATCATGAGGGAAACCCTCAGATCAAGTCCAGACTCTTTGACACGTACCGTAGGGAGTACGAGAACTTTGTTCAGTTGGTCGGTGAATCTGTTGACGAGATGTTCACTCGCTTCCAATCTATCGTCAACAAGATGCGTGCTAATCGAGCCAACTTACCTTATGATGATCATGAGATGGCTATCAAGCTTTTTCATGCTCTTGATCGGAAGGTGTGGGAGATCAAGGTCGCTGCCATTCAGGAGTCACCGGGCTATGATGCCCTGACCGTGGACGAGCTTTTCAGCAAGCTTAAGTCCTCGGAGATTGACTACCAGACCCGGGCCAAGCTTGAAAACCCGTCGAAACCATCTATGACGTTGGTTTCTAGCCCCGGCGGTATGTCTTCTTCCTCCTCTAACCCTTCACACTCTTTGTTCGCTTTGTCTTTGATGTCTGTGACAGAGGAGCAAGTGGAGGCTCTTGGAGATGACAAGCTGACTTTGATCATCACTAGGTTCTCACGGTTTCACAACAACCGTTTGAACAGACGACGTGGTGGCTCGGACAAGGGGTGCTATCGTTGCGGTGATGAGGACCACTTCATCGCAAACTGCCCCAAGAAGCCTGCTGGTGACTTCACCGAGCGCAAGGACAACCGTGAGCACCACTTCGAGGACAAGCACAAAGCCAAGGGCGGCTACAACCGAAGGTCCTCCAAGAAGGTGATCGACAAGGTGAAGGCCAAGCACCGAGCCTTCCTTGCCTCCCTCAGCGACATCGATGCCTCCTCCGATGGAGGTGCTTCTTCAAGCGATGATGAGTCGAAGGGAAAGGTTGAGGACAAGCTCAACGACCTATGCTTCTACGCTGACGCCAAGCACGGTGGATTTTGCACCATGGCGATTGAAGAAGGCAAGGTCAGCAAGCGTAAGGATGACTCCGACTACGACTCTGACACACCAGAGGTATCACCCACCATTGAATCCCTCTCTCGAGCTTGAGTCTCTGAACGATACCTTGATGAGTCAGGATGCTTTGCTCAAGCGTGCCGCCTGTGAGAGGAACGATTTTAAGGCGAAGTACCTTAGCGCGCTTCATGAGCTAGATTTTGCTAAGGCGTCGGTGGTGGTTACCGAGGAGGTAGAGTGTGATTCTTGCGTCATTCACATGTCTGATCTTGTCACTCTCCAGAACAAGTATGGCACTCTACTTGAGGAGGTCAGTGAGTTGAAGGCTAGGCCTAGCTTACTTGGTGCGTGCAAGTCTTGCTTAGGCTTGCGTTCTGAGCTGGCACAAAGAGATGCTAGGATTGCTGTGCTAGAGAAGGTCAACTCAGATAGCACTAGAGAGTCGGATCGCTTTGAGGCTTTGGAGCTTGAGATCGCGTCGTGCAAACACGACAAGTTGCGTACCGAGGAAGAAAACACATACCTTCGGTCCATCTTGAGCTGGGTGTCTTGCCGAGAGCCGCAGTTGGGGATGATGCTTAGCCAATGCAAAAGGGCTAGCAGCATGGGAGTAGGCTTTGCAATAGGTGGGAAGGACGATAGCATGTTCCGTAAGATTGGTGAGTGCAGTGGTTTCAGCGAGAATGAGAAACCCACCACAACACCCAAGCTTACCAAGATCACTCCACCTAAGCCTACCAACCCCTCTGAGTTTCCTGTGAGAGATGGTGTGTTTGAAGAGCCACCCAAAAACACTCCACAGAAGCAAGTGTGGATTGCCAAACCGAATCATCTTCGCAACCCACTTGACACAATGCCAGACATCTCTAGTGATCTCCTTCCTAAGAAATCTAGAGCCACCCAACCCAACAAGAAAGTGCCTACCAAGAGTGTAGTAAGGTACCACTGTGAGTATTGTGAGCGGGATGGGCACTTGGCTGAGTTTTGCTTTAGGAGGAAGAGAGATGATCGGAGGCAGGTTGAGTCGAACAACCAGGACATGTACCATCCACGAGTTAGGGTGCATGAACCAGAAGTTCAGAGGCGCATTTCTAGGCCTAGAGGTACAATGCCTCAAGGTGCTAGGCCTCAGGAGGCGAGACCACGTGGTGGTCATGCCCAGCGGGGTACCGGTCATGACCCATATTACTACGGGCCTCGTGGCGGTGGCTTTACTCCACCCTTCACTAGCGGACCACGTTTTCCCTATCGTGGTGATCGCTATTCCCCCGTGGGGCAGGAGATGTTTGGTTTTTCTCCTAACCCATTCTTTGGGCAAGTGGGACAACACTGGTATCCTTCACAGTTTACTAACCCCAGTGTTGGTCCACTTGCTCACCCTATGTCTTTTTATTGATGTAGGAAGGAGGACTGGAGGAGACTTGGCTTGTGGATTCCGGATGTTCACGCCATATGACCGAAAGTGCCAAGTGGTTCTCCAGCCTCGACCCCGTGTGCCACACCGAGTACATCACTTTCGGGGACAAGAGTAAAGGTAAGGTTGTCTCCTGGGGGTCCATCCAAGTCAATTCGTCTTTTATCCTCAAGGATGTTGCTTTGGTTTCGAATTTGCATTTTAACCTTCTCTCGGTTTCGCAACTCCTTGAAGACGGTTTTGAAATGAGCTTTAAGCCAAACTTGTCTCGGATTTTGGATTCTTGTGGTGATCTTGTTTGCTGCATTTTGCCCTTCGGGGAGGTTTTTTGTGTGGATTTTACTATCTCTTCCGGACCTTCTCGTTGTTTTCTTGCCGGTTCTTCCTCCGAGCTTTCGAAGTGGCATAGGAGATTGGGACATTTGAGTTTTGACTTGCTTGCAAGGCTTAGCTCAATGGACCTTATCCAAGGATTGCCAAAGCTAAAGTTCAAGAAGGACTTGGTTTGCCATCCTTGCAGGCATGACAAGATGGTTGCCGCTTCCCATCCTCCTATGACTGAGATCAGGACCACTCAACCCAGCGAGCTCTTACACATGGCCACAGTTGGTCCAACTCGGGTTAGGTTGGAGGGAGGGAAGTGGTATGTTGTTGTAGTTGTTGATGACTACTCGAGGTACTCTTGGGTGTTCTTTTTGGAGAGTAAGGATGAGGGTTTTCCACTTGTTCGAGATCTGATTTTGAGATTGCAAAATGAGCTACCTAAGAATGCCATGAGAGCTAAGCGCAGTGACAATGGCACAGAATTCAAGAATGCTCACTTTGCAACTCTTTGCTCTTCTTTGGGTCTCGATCACCAGTTTTCCTCACCTCACACTCCCCAGCAGAACGGTGTTGTTGAGCGCAAGAATCGAACCCTTGTTGAGATGGTCAGGACGATGCTCGATGAGCATAGGACTCCTAGGCGGTATTGGGCCGAAGCACTCAGTTCTGCTTGCTATGTTTCCAATCGCATTTATCTTTGAGCTTTCAAGAAAAAGACTTCTTATGAGCTGCGATTTGGGAGACCACCCAAGGTAAGTCACCTACGGGTGTTTGGGTGCAGGTGCTTCATCCTCAAAAAGGGCAGTAAGTTGGACAAATTTGAATCACAGTCTTCTGACGGTATCTTTCTTGGTTATTCTACTCACTCTCGTGCTTATCGTGCACTTAACCTTGAGACTAACCGAGTGATGGAGACTTGTGAGATTACATTCGATGAGACTATGCCCTGTGTTTCCACTACTTTTGAGCTTGCAGGTGATGATGAGGTGAACACTAGCATCTTTGTGGAGGAGGAGCAGGACGACGCCGATTGGGGTGATCCTGAGCCAACTTCACTGGCTGCCCCTGTCGACCCTGCGATGTCCACTTCGGCTCATGCTCCCGATCCGACTACTTCCTCTACATGGGGGCCGTTCGAGCAGCTTCCTCAGTCGGTGCCCGTTGCACCTGAGGGAGCTCCAGCTGCAGTCAAGGGGGAGGCCACTTCGTCCAGGCAGGCTCCCCGCCACATCCAGCGGCAGCACCCGCTGGAGAACATCATCAGCGACATTGACCGTCGAGTCACGCGGTCCAGGTCCTATCTCTCCCACTTTGCTCATTCGGCTTTTGTCGCGTCTTTTGAGCCCCGAGATGTTGGACACGCTTTGATAGATCCTGATTGGGTTAATGCCATGCATGAGGAGTTAGAAAACTTTGAGCGAAACCGTGTTTGGGTCTTAGTTCGTCCACCACCTAGTTGCCACCCCATATGTACCAAATGCGTTTTCAAAAATAAACAAAGTGAAGATGGGGTGGTAGTGCGTAACAAGGCTTAGCTCAAGGCTTTTGTCAAAAGGAGGGAATAGACTATGAGGAAACTTTTGCTCCCGTAGCTCGTTTAGAAGCCATTATAATCCTTCTAGCTTTTGCGACTTCTAAGGGTTTTAAACTTTTTCAAATGGACGTTAAAAGTGCTTTCCTAAATGGTTACATAGAGGAGGAAGTGTATGTTAGACAACCTCCTGGTTTCAAAAATCCCAAGTTTCCAAACCATGTTTTTAAACTTCACAAAGCTTTGTATGGATTGAAACAAGTCCCTAGAGCATGGTATGATAGATTGCGAACCTTCTTGCTAGCTAAGGGTTTTAAAATGGGATCGGTAGATAAGACGTTGTTTCTCCTCAAGCAAGGCAAAGAAACTCTCCTTGTCCAAATATACGTGGATGATATCATCTTTGGTGGTTCTTCTCATGCTCTTGTTGCCAAGTTTGCAGATCTTATGAGCTGAGAATTCGAGATGAGCATGATGGGAGAGTTGACTTTCTTTCTCGGGTTGCAAATCAAGCAAACCCGGGAAGGGACGTTTGTGCACCAAGGCAAGTACACGAAGGACATTCTGAAGAAGTTTGACATGGGTGAGGCGAAGCCTCTTTCGACGCCCATGTTGACTATGACTACCTTGGATGCGGACGAGGAAGGAGAGGCCGTGGATCACACGGAGTACCGAAGCATGATTGGGTCGCTTCTGTACTTGACAACGACTCGGCCGGACATTCAGTTCGCCGTCTGCTTGTGCGCACGCTTTCAGGCATCCCCACGGACTTCGCACAAGCAGGCGGTGAAACGCATCATGAGGTACTTGCGCTTCACTCCCGAATTTGGACTTTAGTTTTCCACCACTTCCTCTCTTGAGCTTTGTGGTTTTTCTGATGCCGACTTTGCCGGATGTCGTCTTGATCGAAAGTCTACTTCTAGGACTTCCCAGTTTCTTGGGTATTCTTTGGTGTCTTGGTCTTCTCGCAAACAGTCTAGCATGGCACAGTCGATGTGTGAAGCTGAGTACGTTGCCGCGGCTAGCTGTTGCTCGCAGTTGATTTGGATGATTGCCACTTTGAAAGATTTTGGTCTTGTGCTTACTAAGGTGCCTCTGCTTTGCGATAGCACGAGTGCAATTAGTGTGGCCAAAAATCCCGTGCTTCACTCTAAGACCAAGCACATTGAGTTCCGCTTTCACTTCTTGCGAGATCACTACGAGAAGGGCGACATTGACCTTCGGCATGTCAAGACCCAAAACCAGCTTGCGGATATTCTCACAAAACCATTGGATCAAGCTGCGTTTTCGCACCTTCGAGGCGAGTTGGGTGTTTGCTTCCCTTTTTAGTTGAGGGAAGCTCTTTGTGTATCATAGTTCTTTTTGGTTCTTATTTGACTTTTCTTTTTCTTTCTTTTTGTGTGTGCAGCTTTCAATTTGTGTCAGTTTGTATTGTGCATCTCATTTGCATTTGTGACATAGTTCATTTTTAAGCTTCATACCTATAGCCGATATAATGAATCTATTCTCTGTTTGAGGTGCTTTATGTGTCTATGGTGTTGCCTAACTTAGACTCTTTTTGATCTCTAGATATGCAATAGAGCTAAGTTAGAAAAGCTTTAAAACTGAATTTAATTCCCCATGTCACCTCTGAAATGGCGCTAGCATGTGTAGGCTTTTGAAGATCCTTCTTGCCTGCCTTGTATATAGCTTGTAACTATGGCTCTTCATTGCTTCATTCACTTCCATTGAGCATCATGATTAAAATTGTTCTAAAATGAAATTGCTCTCTGATTTGTGACTTGGAAAGATCGAGTTGGGTTTGCATTGTGAGCACTTCATCGTGTGTTCGAGACTACTTCCCATATGGGTTGAACTTGAGCGGTGTCGTGCATGACCGAAACCGGTGTGTCAAGTCCTTTGACTTCGCCCGGTTGATAAGTGGCATCACCTTACTTACAACCACTCGCATACAACTTAAATGTGCCTAAAACTAAAATTTGGCTGCAAAACTCTAAAACTTGAAAAATTATTCAGTTGGGTCATTGGCTTGTTGTATGAACTTTGCTAGGGATAATTCTACTTGCTATACATGAGATTTCTTTGAGATAGATCCTATCTTGCTTGCCATGTTTAGTTGTCTCTAGGAGGTGATACCCATTCCTTGCTCACACATGTAATCTTCTCTATTTTGGCTTCTAAAGTGATCTTTAGCTCAACCTGAGTCTTTGTTGGGCACGTAGAGCTTTTCCTATTCTCATAGGATCACATCACTTAGAGCATCCTTTCATTGTCTTAGCTCTATGTATGAAGCTTGTTGCACTCATTATGCATATCATGGCATTTGAGGCCGATTCTTGAGTTTTGAGCTTTGATGAGCTACATGTGTCACCAAGGGGGAGAAATGTGCATTTCATTCATATTCATCCAAAGGGGGAGAAAATGAGTTTTTGAGCTTGTTAAAAGTTCAAATTGGTATCTTGTTTTGGCTCTTCAATAGGTTTTCAATTGGTATCTTGCTTAGTGGGAGCTTTTGCTAGATGTGTTGAGTCGTTGCCTCTTCTGGAGGGTCTAGCTTGCTTTGTTGGCTCCGACAGGTTTCGATTGGCTTCTTGAGCCTTATGAGGTTTGATTGGTATCTTTGAGCTTCTCTTGGTGTTCCAATTGGTTGTCTGAGCTTTGAGAGCTTTGATTGGCATCATGGACTTGCTAGCGGTGTTGAGCCCGTTTTCTGCCTCTTCTTGAAGGCTAGTTTTGTTTTGCTTGGTTGTGTCGAGCCGTTGCCCATGTCTTTGGGAACCAAGTTTTGGACTCGTTTTTGCTTCTCACAAGTGACCCCGTTTTGGCTTTCTTAGCTGTTGGTAATTTGGAGAGCTTTACCTTGGGGCTCAAATCTGAAATGCACTTGTGTTGACAATGCACTCATCAAGGGGGAGATTGTCAACACATGGTGGATAAGTACCCATGTAGTTCTGTTTTGTGATGAGTGATTGCCCAACACTTGAGCATTTCAGTTTGAGTGGCTTACCCTAACCTCTTTGCGAAAGCAAATGTGTGCCTATCTATCGGCTTGTGGTGTGCAGGTGCTATGCCTAGTGATAGTGGTCAATGGCGTGGAGAAGGTCGAGTAGAGGCTTGCCGTGCCGATGGACTGAGAGCGGTGAAGGGCGGAAGCGGGGCTCGGACTGAGGGACCATGGGCGCCGTCGGACTAGCTGTGGTGGCTGGTACTTGGCACTGGCGAGCGCGAGAAGACTTAGAGGTAGACCGAGTTGACCAAGTCAATACGGTGGATGCGCGGGTCGAGCAGAGGCTCATGGGACTCGGAGTCCGACCGGGCGAAGACATGGTGGCTCGAGTCGAGCGGTTTGGTGGTTTGGGCCTCAAAACCATTCGAGGACGGTTTCCGAGTTTGGGCCTCAAAACTTAGGGTTCAGTAGTTGAGCCCAAAGCTACAGGTAGTGGGTTTCCTGGGTTTGGGCCTCAAAACCTAGGCGGAGCTCCCGAGGAAGCGTGGATGGCACGTGGCAGAATCCTGGAGGTTGCGTCGAGGCGACGACAACTCCTCGAAGGAAGTAGGGACGTCCATTCAAAATGCGGGAGATATTTTCCGGAGCTTGGACTGCAATGCTTAGGCTAGGTAGTTCACTCATGTATCTAGGGGGTCATTGGGAAATAGCCAAAGCCCTGTTAAATAGGGGATGAAGGGGTATCCTCATCCCACCTCTTGAACCCTAATCATTTGCACTACTCCTCTCTCTCTCTCTAACCTCTCTCTAGTTCATGAGGGCCCTGGGTTGATTTCACCAACCTTTGTAAGAACTCGCGAACCTTTTGGTGGGAATCGGAGGCCTTACCCTCCGTAAGTCATGGCGGCTTTGATTTCGTGATCGAGTCTCTGATTTGCTTGTGTTCTTCGCATTTTGCTTTTTGCTCTCCTTTGATCCCGAGTTAAGATTTTTCTCTATGGAGTAGTTCTTGCAAAACCGTTTGAATCAAGTTGTTCGTAATCGTGAGGAGCATCTTTGCACCGTAGGAATTCTACTCAAACCTCATGAGTGCGTAGATCTGACGATTTCTTTGCGGAGTTCTTTGTTCTTGAGTTTTTCCCCAAATCTCTTCTCTCCCTGTTACTCTAAGCCAAATTGAGCGATAATTTCTTTGGGATAGCTCCCCAACTATCCAAGGATTATGCCTACAAAGTTTGGTTGCAGTTGGTGATCATTTGGTTGGGTTTTGGAACGATTTGGCGGAGTGGAAATCGGTTTTCATGGGGTACAGAGTTTCTGCTCGGGAGCGTCGGACTAGGCTCCGGACCACCCTGTCAAGGCTTCGGACTATACACCATTGGTCCGACGGTCTTGCTGAGGAAGTCGGCTGAGCAGTTCCATGCGTCGGACCAGTCAGCATAGTCCAACGATGGTAGTTCGACGGGTGGTCCGAAGCAGGGGCGCTTACTGAGTGTTTTTGGCAGAATCGAGGGTTAGAACCGGACCATTCTCTATTGGTCCGAAGCTAGCACCGGACTAGTCCGGAGCCTGGTGTCCGGAGGTCGGGTGCTCCCTGCGTGATTTTGTGAGGCAAAGAAGAGCGTCGGACAAGGCGTCGGACCAGTCCGACGGTCTGCTGAAGAAGCGTCGGACCAAGGCTCCGGACCTTGTGCTATAGTCCGGAGGTCCTGACAGAGTGGTCCGACGGTTGCTGTTTTCGTGGGTTTTGCTTAGGTTCTTGCCTCTTTTTGTAGAGGTTGAGAACTTGGTTTTCGGGGTTTCCAGTGAGTTTTTCTCCACTGTCGGCGAGCTCTCATTTCTCCGTTTTCGTCTAAATATTTCTAGAGAAATTTGAGGCTCCCATTCACCCCCCCTCTGGTCGCCGTTCTTGGTCCTTCACCAACCAAGACGACGCCAGCGGCACCACGGAGAATAGGCGACGCCACTCTCATTCCCCAGAACGCGTAAGGGATAGGGACGCGCCGACCAGATTATCGCAGCGAAGGAAGGGCCGGCGACCACCGGGACTACCGGTCAGGCAACTCCGAGCGCTATCTGTAGAGGTACGATTACAGGCGTGACAACCGCTACGTCGCCAACGTGAACACCCGCCCAAGGAGGAACTACGACGCCGACTACGAGAAGATCCTCGACAGCCCGTGCCCCATTCACAAAAACTCCAAACATTCCATGAGCAATTGTGAGCTACTTGAGTCGGCAGTACGGGGAAGAAGCGACAAGAGAGCAAAGAAAGATGACTCCGACAAGGGTAAAGACCAAGAACCACCAACGCCGGAGTTCCGACCACCTTCAACGACGTACTCCATCTTCGGGGGCACCATGGTCATTGAAGGAGAGAGGCGACATCGTCAAGTTTGCAAGGATATCTACTTAGTCGCAGCAACATGAGATGATTCAGCCAACACTCGCTACCTCGATTGGTCAGAACAAACCATTAGCTTCTCCAGAGAAGATGAATGGACGAATTATAGATACCCTGGCCGCTTCCCACTCATCGTCGATCCAACCATCGCCACGTGCCATTTCAGGAAGGTGCTGGTCGACGGCGGTAGTGCCCTAAATATTATATTCTCCGATGCATTCCGCCAACTCGACTACTCCAAGAAGGACCTCCTGCCCGCGAACTTCTCCTTCTGGGGGGTCATCCCAAATAAGGCGTCGACACCGGTAGGCCGGATCACCCTCCTCGTAAAGTTTGGCGACCAAGACTACTTCAGGGTGGAGAACATTAACTTCATCATCGCCGACTTCAAGACAGCCTACCATGCGATACTCGATCGACCAGCACTCGCCAAGCTCATGGCAGTCCCACACTATACCTACATGGTGCTCAAGATCCTAACGCAACATAGCATCCTCAGCCTCCGCACCAACCAGAAAATTGCATATGAATGCGAGCAGCAGACAATAAACGCCGTCGAGAAGCCCCGTATCTAGGATACGTACAACTCCGAAGCCAGCGACAACCCCGCCGCAAAGAAGCAAAAGGAAGCAGAACAAGTAGTGACCACCGCCGACCCCTACTGCGAATAAATGTAAAGATCGCCAGCCTCGAGAGGCGCGAGAAGATGCTCTAATATAAACATAGTCCAATAAAGTTTGTACTATGTACTCTTCCAATAATGAATAAAGGTATTTCGTTTCCATTATGTTTTATCTAACCGAGCCTATTAAGCAACCAAATGCTCACGGCGTACGACGATCTCTGCAAAATGCTCACGGCATACGACGACTTCCACAAAATGCTCACGGCGTACGGCGACCTCTACAAAACGCTCACGGCGTACGACGACCTCTACAAAACGCTCACGGCGGCGTACGACGACAACTTCAACAACGCCCACAGCGTATGATGATCACCCTAAACACCGATGACATATGGTGACCACGGCAATGCGGCTACTAACGTTCGGCGAACTCTCCAAAACACTCTCATAGTGTTCGACGACCTCTCCATAATGCAAATAAGGTGTTTTCTCCAAACAGCTTGGCCATAACCAGAAAGCACCCGAAGCTGACCCGCCAATGAACCATAGCGAATAGAAGTAGCTACCCTAATCGCTATGACTTCATTGACAGGCCTCCCAAGTGGCATTTCCCTAGAAGCCGGGCGATGTCACTTGGGTCGGGAGCCATGAGGTTATGTGCCCAGAATCTGTATACGACCACGGTACGGTCGACGACTCTACAAGCAGCATGGCTTTTCACCCAGCGTCTGTAGGAATGGTCTCCACAGGCCCTAGTCACACCACGATCGAGCCTCTCGGAAAAAGGCCCTGTCACTGACATCTCCCTAAGTGTGCATGAGCTGCTCACCCTCCGCGCCGCGGGTTGTCAGCAGCGTGCCTCCTTGGGAGTCCTTATGTATCCTACACGTGAAGTGGCGCTAGCCCAACGATATGGACCATTTGAGACCCAAGGCCGAACGATTCATCACTACGACTCACGACTTAGCAGGCACGACAAAACATACAAGTGAAACAAAAGCTCACTGCCCCGTATATTACAGCTTTGTAGTTTTCACTTACATGTCCGACCACTTGTATCCGAGATACAAATTACCGATGTCTTGCAGCAAAATAGAGTATGACAATAAAGTTGAAACTCCTAAACAGAAGAATCCATACTTCAGATCAGTTATTCCAACGATTACAACTTCATCCTACGAATGCGATAAGTGACAACCTCACTAATGTTCCTAGTTCAGAGCTCGAATTCATGTCGAATTCGGCATTCCCGGCTACAGTACATAACGATCCCAGGCATATTGTTACCCGGTGGGCCAAAACGGTGACATCCCCCCAGACACACACATGAGGATTGGCGACGACTAACTCAGGCACATCTTCCGGGGCGTAGATCCACCAACGTCGCCAGATAACATGAAGATCATCACGGGATTGAAGGCGAAGACGCTTCAAGCCAGGGTTACCCCACCGACCGCCAGGTAGGACACCACTGCCAAGTTGATCAACGATAGCAAGTGCCTCCACATTCGCCGAATCCGAATAATATAGCATCATGGCCCGGAAGTACATGGCGACATCATCTCCAGCAGCCACCGCCCACTTAACAAGCTACTGTCCATCAGGATCTCTCCCCCACAGCATCAATCTCTCCACACCACAAAAGAACAACGCCTCGGGATGATCAGCCTCAAGGAAGCAACGCTCAAAAGAAGACTCCAGCGATTGGAAATAAGGACGACAATAGTCTTGAATCCGTCGAAGAGACAAGAGCCGAATCATTGATGCATCATCACAAACCCTTCGGAAGATGTGGCACACCTTACGAGCCTTCACATACTCGCGCACATTATCGCCACCATCGATAACACGAAGAAGGATTTGGAAGAGCAAGTACTCCGGTAGCATCAACAAAGGGGCGAAACCAACCGCAAGGCCCACACCGTCACCTTCCATCTTCACCGACAAATCCTAGCGCCGATGAATCCCTCTTACTCTCCGCTTATCCTTTGCGGCCAGCAAGCGTGGAGATTGTTGAACAAGGCGGACGGAAATCCCCTCAGTTCACCAGAATATATAGTACGGAATCGCCGGCTCTTCGTATCCTCGGTGTACTTGGTAAGGCAAGGAGACGCGACCCTTCCCGTTCTGCCAACCATCGGAGTTGTCCTTTATACCGAGCGGCGCGGCGCTTCGCCTTCCAGGGTTTTTGGGAAACGACAACGATCAAATACGGAACCGCCACGCCGCCACCTTCTTGCGCCCCAAACACGGGCCGATGACTGTGCGGTTATTCGGCCCATTTATTTCCACTTTGTTCTTCTCACTTATTTACTTCCAGTTAACTCCCCCAATTTACGACTAATAATTTCTCAAATACAACTAACACCACAGTCTCGGGGACTGGGCGTGCAACTTTGTTCTAATTCCTTTTCTACAGCTACAATAACATGGCTACAGTAGTCTAGCCGGCAAGAGAGACAAAATTGACCGCCAACAACGATACTCGGGGACTCCGTTGACAATAACCACGATTCGGCTGCCTGGTCGCATCCCCGACCAGGCTCGGGGACTTCATCCAGTTTACACCGAGCGAGGCTCGGGGACTGCGCCCACGGCACAGAAGGGCGGCGCAAAGCAGGACCACACCCGGGGACTGACGCCCGGGGAATGCGAATCAAGCAACATGATCCTGATACAAGAAGCTTCTAGTTTCTTACATCAGGCTCGGGTACTACGGGTATTCGTAGTCGTTTCTTACTAAACTCATATTTAAGTTTTTAAATTTTATGATCCTGATACAAGAAGCTTCCAGTTTTTTACATCAGGCTCGAGGACTACGGATATTCGCAGTCGTTTCTAACTAAACTTATTCTTCATTCTTTAGTTCAATACCTTATGCATTTTTTTCTTATAAAGCCTGGCACCACGTGCATACTTCACCTGATACCTTGCGGTGAATGTACTGATTTTATTCTCGGCAAAGCTCTGCTATTTTTGTTTTTGCAGAGCCTAAGTGGGTACACTTCACCAGGGAAGGACTTTTTAAAAGTTTTTTCTTCTTCAGCACATCACATCCTTCCAACGAGCTGCCGCAGCATCCGACGAGGCGACCAGCTCGCACATCAACCTACGACGCTCTCGACCAGCCCGACCTGGTCGGGGGCTCCACGACAACCACTCCACATGATGGTGACCAGCCAAACACCTCCAAGGACGACGATGCGGGCTCGCCAGAAGAATATAACGTGCTCGGGGACTTGTTGGGGATATTACCTCGGTATATCCCTAGGGACCTTATGGGCCTACCGACCAGAAGATGGCCCAGCCCGCGAGGCCTTGCGACACGCTACCAGCCCATCGTGCTCGCCAAGGACTCCGAAGAACCCTTGCTCGCCAAGGAAGATCCTAGTAGATAGATTCGGGTCCCTTGCCTTAAGGGACCGATCGTAATTTGTTAGGATAAGGAAACTGTAACCCTGCTCCCCGGCTATATAGAACACAAGATGTAGGGTATTACGGCGATTTGTCGTCCTAAACCTGTATAAATCGCCGTGTCTACGCTCTCTGTGTTATGCTTGATCGTCGTCGCCACACCTCCGCCTACAATCTACTACCGTAGGGTACCCCTAGGTAGACTGCGACATATATTTCGTCGACACATGGAGAAAGTTGCTTTTATACACTATTTTGTCATATATATTTTCTATTTTATTTTATTTTTCTTTTTTGTTGAGATTACACAGTACAACGCAGACGCTCAACACGTACGCACACTCGCCCCTACGAATACACGCACGCAAACCCTACCCCTATGAGCACCTTCGAAGGACTGAGCCGACAAATCTTGAAGTTGACGAAGTCACCATAGGCGCATTTTAAAGTTGACGAAGTCACCACAGACGCTTCGCTGTCGACGGAAACGTCCCCTACCACTTAATGCATAGCGCCGAAAAATTCTGGAATAAATCCAGAATAAAGTGTCGCACCCAGGATTTGAACCCTGGGTGGGAGCTCCCCAACCAATGGCCTTTGTCATTGAGCCGTGAACCCCTTAACTTATTTTATTTTTCTTAAGTATGCAGTCTACGAACGAATGGTTTTTCTGAGGAAAGGGAGCAGACGAAGTGTATACCAATCAGGCTAACACCGGCCCACGGTACCTGAAATCAATCCTACCGAAAATGCAGACGAATCAGGCTAACACCCGGCCCGTGGAAATGCAGTAGCCGGCCCAAAGGAGTAGACCAATCAAGCTAACACCCGGCCTACGGTGATGGCAGAACCAAATTAAATTATTTTCTAGGGGTGCGGCGGGGGACTGCTGTCACCCGGGTCGGCAGCTAAGCCCTCCCCAGGCCAGGTAGCAATCTAGATACCATCAATCGCTGCAACGTCCTGACCCAAACAAGACATGGGGGCCTGCTACACGCTCAGGTACATGTCGATCTTGAACACGGCGTTGCCGTCAGTGGCGTTCAAGGTGTAGGTCCTGACCAGGCCATACCCGGTGACGCCGCGCAACGTGCCGGTGCCGCCGACGACTGGGATCTCCCGGACCTTGACCAGGTCAAGGATGAGGTCCCTGGCCAGCACGGCGACGGTGCTGCCGTTGTGAGGCCCCGCCGTGAGCACCATGTTGACGCAGAGCAGCAGCGCCAGCTCCGTCTGCGACGCGAGTATGTAGAACCCCTGCGCGCGCCCCACGGCGCCGGACGCCGCATGGGGCCCTTCCGTCAGCGGGTCGTCGATGGCGTACATGTCCCCGAACCGGAGGGTCGGGGCTGTCGGCAGCGGCGTCGTCGCTCCTCTGGCCACGCGCACCGCCGTCGCCGGAGCCCCCGGATATGCCGTCACGAGGTCGTGCATGTAGAACCGGAGGTGCATGCTCGTCGTTGCGCTGGCGCCGACCACGACGCTGGCGAGCGATAGAGAGATGAGTGCTAGCTGGAGCAGCATGCCGTGCTTCATGTTGGACGCGCCTTGGCACAAGGTAATGAGGAGCAAGCAGATCGATGAGCACAGCAGTGATGTGAGAAGAACTCAGTCCTGAACTATTCTCTTTGGTTGAGGAGATCAGAATTTATAGACCAACCTGCCGTACAACGGTACAAGTACAAAACAGAGTTCACTACCACAATCTAAAACTTCTTCTAGTGAGGTGGAGTTCTCCTAGTGTTTTTTAAGTTAAAATTTAGTACAAACTTTCCCTAGTAAATGTCTCATAGTGAGAATTCTCATGTGTTATGATTAATGGTAGTGTTTTACTATTACTACTTAAAAAGACTAGAAGAAGTCCACCATTCTAGTAGTGGTTAGTGTTCGCTGAGCAGCGTTCGTCCAAACGAATTTCCAAGGAATTTTCAGAGGCCATTTCTTGATTCCAAAGGTATCTGTTGGGGTTTTTCGGTAGGTTGCGTGTCTTTAAAAAATTTACGCTGAAGTAACGAAATTATCTTTTTTGAATATACTCGGTCCATTTGTAAATAACTACCGTTTGTAAGTTTAATTAAATTTATAAAAATACATGTAATATTTATATCTACAGAAATATTTATTATAAAAAATCATCAATCTATCTAAAGATATTAATTGTGTATCATAAATTAATATTTTTTATACAAAATTAGACAAATTTATTTTTTCGAAAAATAAGAACGACAGTTACATATGTATGGAGGGAATAAGTCAAACAATTCTAGTGATATGGTTATTGGCAAGGAATGGAGCTTGTCTGTCACGTTAGAAGGCGTTGTCCCATCCAAGGAACCTCTACTTTTTTAAAACAGTTCTTAGTGGCCATTGGACAACTAGTTTGTAGTAAATGAAATTGTTTCACTATAATTTTTGGCTATTTCTTTATAAAAAAAACGGTAAAGTATGATTTTGTTTTCTCAAATGTATTATAAATTATTGATCTTCTTAAACCAAGCTTTGCTAACTTTTGTTCTATATAATATAAGGTATTTTTTCTAAGTAAAACGTCTATAATTTGACAAAATAAAAAAACAATTTCAAACTTTATCAAGACATATTTTATGATAAAACCATTTTAATTTTATAGACATTAATATAATGTTTAGAAATTTAATAAAATTTATAGAATTTGAGTTAGAACAAGACTTGAACACTGCATTAGAAGAACTGTATAACTATATTATTTAAACTAGAATTTGTGATGTGATTTCTAGAGTTGTTAGGACAATTTAGATCAGATAGAAAAATACTCAACTAACCCTTGTTAAAGTTAGGGGCTAACTTTTGCTTTGTGCAATTAAAAGGAGGCTAGCTCTTCGTTAGCACATTTTAAAGAGGCTTAATAGTTTATTTAGAGAGTTATAAAGGGTGAATATTTAAAAATACAAATATTTAGAAACCTAGTGAGGTTTCTTATTGTCGTATTTACTTACTTAAATTCAAATGAAAAAATCATAACATATGTGGGGATTATTTATTATTTTAGTGGACATAAATGACATGTTTTGCATAACTTTTTGCGTAAGAGTCAGCATTTAATATTTGGTTGTACGTGAATCTCGATCATGGGTTCATGAAAAGAATCTCAACAAGGGTCACTGTTGACGGTAGATAAGCCAGAAAATTATATACTCAAAACACTATCAACAGTCTTGAAAAATCAAAATCAAAGGAAGAATAACATAACATGAACATAGTTTATCAATAATTAATTTCACTTGTGCCTTGAGATGTGTGATTGCAGGAGATGACGTTTGCACCAAAACAGGACCTGGAAGACCATATAAGGGGGTTGGCCGACCCCCCTATGGACTCACTAAGTCATGCCATGGTGAAAGGGTCCTAAGGATGGCTAGAGTGGGGGTGAATAGCCTAATTAAAAAAAAAATCTACAAGCCAACTCAATAACAAGATAGAAAAACCAATAGCGAAGCGAGAGGGGTGATACAAAGCCACCTATCCACAAGAGCTATCCTAATAGTTCTAGAGTCACACAACTCCTACACAAGCTAACAAACTAGAGAGCTAGACAACTAGCACAAGATACAAACAAAGCACAACCTAATATCTCTACTAAGCAAGGAACAAGAATCTACGTGTAGTGTAAGGGATGTACCAATCAAGTGAATACCAAGATGATCAATCAATCACAATGAGACAATGGTCGACACTTGATTTTTTTTCCAAGGTTCACTAGTTTGCCAACTAGCTAGTCCCTGTTGTGGCGAGTCACTCACTTGGAGGTTCACGCGCTAATTAGCATCAGACGCCAAACCCGTCACCGGGTGCCGCACAACCAACACAAGACGAGGCTCACACAAGCCACGCGCAATCCACTAGAGTTGCCAATTGCGATCTCCCACGGGGAAGGCACAATAACCCCTTACTATCACTTATAGTCGACAAAGCACAATCACCAAACTTCTCGAACCACCTCCGCTGCTCCAAACCATCTAGGTGATGGTAATCACCAAGAGTAACAAGAAATCCGCAGCAAAAACGCCTCTCAAGTGCCACTAGATGCAAGCTATATGCAAAATACACTTGGATCACTCAATCTCTTTTGGATTATCACTAACCAAGCATGGAGATGAGTGGGAGGGAGAGTGCTCAGCTCTAGAGGGTCTCAAGTTGATCAAAGGTGCGAGAGAGATCACCCAAGCCGACCAACACATATTTATAGCTCTCCCTCAAAGTAACTAGCCGTTACACTGAAAACGTGACCATCGGACACTCTTCAAGTTTGAAACGGACGCTCCGTTGAGATCGTCCGTCGCCAGTCCAGAGAGTGTCCAGAGAGCACCTGAAGCCGTCGGACGCGTCCGATGCCTTACCATCGGACGCTACTAAGCGTCCATTGCTTTGTCAGAAGCAGGTTCCACCATCCATCAGACGCTCTACAGAAGTGCTTCCAGCGTCCATCGCCAATGTCTGGTCCAGCATCCGTCGCGAGTCTAGTAAGCATCCAGAGAGCTCTAGTTTGCATCGGACGCTTCCGTCACATGCCCGACAGACGATCCTCAGCGACCGATGCCAGGTCTGTGCCGAGACTTAGCTAGGGTCATGCATCAGACACTCTGTTGCCTGTGACTCAGTGTCCGTCACCAGCGTCCGATGCCCCTTTTCTTGACCAAAACTAAGAGATCTCTATTGTTTTAGTTAATTGATGAAACCTAAGTACTAACCTTGCTCTAAGTGTTGAGTAGGTTAAGTACACATTTGAGAGATGACAAGTGATGGAGTAAGAGGAGGCTAGGAGGATACAAGCCAAAAAATCACACTTGGAGAAGACCCTAAGCAAATCAAGGCAAAGGTATAAGCTAGGGCTTTTCTTTTAATGGTCAAGACACCAAGTGGGTGTGATCATTTTTTTGGATAGACAACCGTACTATTAAGAGGGGAAATGCAAAAGTGAGTGTGGTTTGTCAAGTGCCACTAGGTGTTATCTATATTGCATATGCATTTAGGACCTAGTGTCATTCACCCTGTCTAATGAGAAGTAAGACATGCCAAAAACCTGCCACTAAAGAGTATACTTAGTGCTTGGCACAATGGAGCAAGGGTGGAAAAATCAGAGACGAGTTTCGGTCAAGAAAAAGGCGACGGACACTAGCAATGGACGCTAGATTACAGGCGACGGAGCATCCGGCGCATAACCCTAGCTGCCTCGGTTCAAGACGGGCGTCAGACGCTGAGGAGCGTCCGACGGGCACGCGACAGACGCGTCCGTCGGCATATGGAGCTCTCTGGATGCTCTCTGCTCGCACGACAGACGATCGCGATGGACGCTAGACGAGGTGGCGACGGACTCTGAAATTTATTCAGAGGAGCATCTGATGGAGGCTGATGCAGGTTCTAATAGAGCGACGGACGCTATGGAGCATCCGATGGAGAGGCGACGAACGCGTCTGTCGAAGAAAATCGGTTTTTGGACCTCTCTGTATTGGCGTCGGATGCTGGCGTCGGCGCCTCCGTCGCAACATTACAGAGCGTCCGTTGCATTCGAAATCAGTCCAACGGCTAGTTTGGTTGAGGGAGGGCTATATATATGTGTTGGCCGACTTGGGGTGATCTATCTCGCACATTTGATCATCTTGAGACCCTCTAGAGCTGAGCACTCTCCCTCCCACTCATCTCCATGCTTGGTTAGTGAAATTCCAAAAGAGATTGAGTGATTCAAGTGCATCTTGCATAAAGCTTGCATCTAGTGGCACTTGGGAGGCGTTTTCGCTGCGAATTTCTTATTACTCTTGGTGATTGCCATCACCTAGACGGTTTGGAGCAGCGGAGGTGATTCAAGAACCTTGGTGATTGTGCTTCATCGATCACAAGTGATTGTGAGGGGTTCTTGTGCCTTCCCCGCGGTAGATCATAAAGGTAACTCTAGTGGATTGCTCGTGGTGTTTCAATAGCCTCATCTTGTGTTGGTTGTGCGGCACCCGGTGACGGGTTTGGCATGTGATGCCAATTAGCGCATGAACCTCCAAGTGAGTGTCTTGCCACAACGGGGACGTAGCTAGTTGGCAAACTAGTGAACCTCGGGAGAAAATCAAGTGTCAACCATTGTCTCCCTGTGATTGATTGATCTCATTGGTATTCACTTGATTGGTTCTTCCTCTACACTTCACGGTGGTATAACAATCCCCTTTTTCTCTCTTTGCTCTCTCTTGTTCTTTCGCTTAGTAGAGATATTAGATTATGCTAGTTGTTAGCTCTTTATATTAGTAGCTTGTGTAGGAGTTGTGTGAGCTAGAGCTATTAGGTTAGAAATTGTGGATAGGTGGCTTCGCATCACCCTTTAGGCTAGCGCAAAATTAGCTTCGCCTCTTGTGTATCTAACTTGTTGTTTGAGTTTGCTTGTAGAAATTTAAATTAGGCTATTCACCCCCCCTCTAGCCATTGCATAGGACCTTTCAAGTGGTATTGGAGCTAGTACACCGTTGATTTGAGGCTTAACAACCTATGGTGTGAAGATGACTCATATCAACAACATGAAGAAACCACCCAAGTTTGATGGCTCAAACTATGGCTATTGGAAGGTCAAGATGACCGCTCACATCAAGTCAATTAGCCGGAAGGTTTGGCTTGTGGTGGACAATAAGTTTGAGGTGGTGAATAAAGAGAATCCCACCACAGTCGAAGAAGAAAAGCTGCAACACAATGACATTGCTCTTAGTGCTATTCATGAGGCTCTTGATGAGAAGGTGTTTGAACAAATCAAGAATCTAGAGAGTGCTCATGAGGCTTGGAAGAAGCTTGAGGAATCATTTGAGGGCACTCAAGCCATCAAGGGAACTAAGGCATACATCCTCAAAGAAAATTTTGCAAGCTTCAAGATGAAGGATGATGAAAATGTACCGGAGATGTTCCATAGGCTCCAAGTGCTAGTCAATGATCTCACGGCTCTTGGTGAGAAGGTTGAGGACAAGGACATTTCTCACAAGTTCTTGAGGTGTCTTCCTCCCTGGTTTAACACTCTTGTGACCTTGATTATGAGAGGTGGATTAAACAACGTGACTCCTAATCAAGTCTTGGGAGATGTGATGACCGAAGATGCTTACCGGGACAACAAGGAGGAAGATGTGAAGAAAGAAGAGAAGAAGGATGAGAAGAAGAGTGTGGAATTCAAAGCCACTTCATCACACAAGAGCAAGGGCAAAACCAATATTGAAGAATCAAGTGAGGATGAAGACTCAAGTGCGAGTGATGTTGATGAAGAAGAAATGGCTCTCTTTGTAAAGAGATTTGGCAAGTTTATGAAGAAGGGCTACCGGGCTAGAAGAAACAAGACCTCTTCCAACAACTATGATGAGCCAAGAAAGTGCTTCAAGTGTGGAAGCTTTGATCATCTCATTGCTCATTGTCCATACAATAGTGACAAGGATGATGATGATCACAAGAAGAGAGACAAGAAAGAGAAGTCCACCTTTGACAAAAAGAAGAAGAAGGGATATTCTCACATAGTGACATAGGATAGTGATTCTTCTTGTGGTGAAGATGAAGACAATGAAAAGAAGACATCTATCAAGAAGAAGGCATTTGCTAGTATTGCTATGAAGGAGAAGATCTCTCTATTTGACACTCCATCATCATGTTTCATGGCTAAGTCCACTAAGGTACTTTCTCATGATGAGAGTGAAAGTGAGAGTGAGAGTGAGGATGAGGGTCCCTCCAAGGAGGAACTCATGGACATGCTTGAACAAGCTAAGGAATACATTGATAAGAAGAGGAAGGAATGCAAGGAATTGCGCAAGGCCAATGAGGCTCTTGAGTAAAACCTTGATGAGGCCGTAGCGTCTCATGAGAGGCTAATGGAAGCCCACGAGAAGCTAGTGAAGTCTCACACTAAGCTTGAAAGAGCTCATTCCTCTCTCTTAGATAAAAGTAAGAAAGAGATTTTTCAAACATGTGACATGGGAGTAACTTGTGATATTCTTGATGAATATTTTTATACTCCTATTGTTGTTGCTCCCACTAACCCCTCTTGTAGCACTACCACTCCTACTTCATCTACTAGTGATGGTTTCACTTGTGATGCCTCACTAATGGTGGAAAATGAAACCCTCAAGAAGGAGGTTACAAAGCTAAATCACTCATTAGCTAAGGCTTATGGAGGTGAGGACCGCTTGCTTATGTGCTTGGGTAGCCAAAGAGCATCTCTCTACAAAGAGGGATTGGGCTATACCCCCAAGAAAGGCAAGGCCACCTTTGCTCCTCACAAAACTCGTTTTTGTAAGGAACACCAGTAGCTATTGCAAGAGTTGCAAGCAAGTTGGTCACAATGAGCATCAATGCATGAACAAGGAGCCACAAGGAAGTGTATCCTCCATTAGAGTTGATCCATTCTATGTTCTTTCCAAGGATACTAATGGTGTTCATGCTAAGTTCATTGGTGCACCATGGATGTCTTCTAAGAAGACTATATGGGTTCCAAAGACCTTGGTAACTAACCTTGGAGGACCCAAGCAAATGTGGGTACCTAAAAAGAATTGATCTCTCTTGTAGGTCAATTACAAAGCCAGAGGGAGGCATTGGGTGCTTGATAGTGGGTGCACTCAACACATGACCGGTGATGGAAGGATGTTCAACTCAATCAACCAAGATAGTGATCATGGCTTTGATAGTATCACTTTTGGTGACAATGGCAAAGGCAAGGTGAAAGGGCTTGGAAAGATTGCTATCTCCAATGATCTAAGCATTAGCAATGTGCTTCTAGTGGAAAGGCTTGAATTTAATCTATTGTCGGTTGCCCAATTGTGTGATCTCGGTTTAAATGCATCTTTGGTGTGGAGGATGTCAAAATCATTAGTGTGGATGGTTCAAACATGATCTTCAAGGGATTTTGGTATGAGAACCTCTATCTAGTCGACTTTAATGCTAGTGAGACCCAACTCTCAACATGTCTCATCTCCAAATCTAGCATGGGTTGGCTATGGCATAGAAGACTTGGACATGTTGGAATGAAGCAATTGAACAAGTTAGTCAAGCATGATCTTGTGAGAGGCTTGAAGGATGTCACATTTGAGAAGGACAAACTATGTAGCTCATGTCAAGCCGGAAAGCAAGTTGGTAACACTCATCCAAAGAAGAGCATCATGAGTACAAGCAAAGCTTTTGAGTTATTGCACATGGATCTCTTTGGACCAACAACATACACAAGTATTGGTGGAAACAAGTATGGCTTTATGATAGTGGATGACTTCACAAGATACACATGGGTATTCTTCTTGAGTGACAAGATTGACACATTTGATATCTTCAAGTCATTTGTCAAGAGGTGCCAAAATAAGTTTGAAACAACTATCAAGAGAGTTAGAAGTGACAATGGGAGTGAGTTCAAGAATACAAGAGTTGATAAACTTTGTGATGATTTTGGAATCAACCATCAATTCTCTCCAAAGTATACTCCTCAATCCAATAGAATAGTTGAAAGGAAGAATAGAACCTTAATTGAGAATACAATGTTAGTCATTCCTTTTGGGTCGAAGCTATTAACATGGCTTGCTACTTTAACAATCGTCTCTATTGTCATGGTATGCTTGAGAATACTCCATATGAGCTTTTGAATGGAAGAAAGCCAAATATTGCTTACTTTCGGGTATTTGGGCGCAAATGCTATATCTTGAAGAAAGGCACAAGACTAAGCAAATTTGAGATGAAATGTGATGAAGGCTTTCTACTCGGATACTCTACATCTAGCAAGGCTTATAGAGTTTGGAACTCATCTAGTGGAATTCTTGAGGAAGTTCATGATGTGGAATTTGATGAAACACAAGGCTTTCAAGATGAACAAGAAAACTTGGATGATGTAAAAGGTGACAAGTTGGTCAATGCAATGAAAGATATGGATATTGGTGACATTAGACCAAGACAAGTGCACGATGAAGATGAAGATCAAGTGATCATTCCTATAAATGAAGAAGCTAGTGGCTCTCCAACTCAAGATCAAGCAAATGCTAGTGAAGCTCAAGTGCAAGATCAACATCAAGCTAGTTCATCCTCATCTCAACCGATTATACAAGATTATCACATGCAAGTGCTCCAACCTATCAATATTGCAAGAGATCATCCATTAGATCAAGTTATTGGTGGCATTCAAAGTGGTGTTCAAACAAGATCAAGATTGGCTTCATTTTGTGAGCATTACTCTTTTGTCTCATCATTTGAGCCAACCAAGATTGATGAAGCCTTAAAGAATGTGGATTGGATAAATGCTATGCATGAAGAGCTTAACAACTTCACAAGAAATCAAGTTGGGGAACTAGTTGAAATACCAAGAAATCACAATGTCATTGGAACCAAATGGGTATTCAAGAACAAGCCAGATCAAGATGGAATAGTGGTGAGAAACAAAGCAAGACTAGTTGCACAAGGGTACACTCAAGTAAAGGGTCTTGACTTTGGAGAAACCTATGCACCGATGGCAAGATTAGAGGCAATTAGAATTCTATTGGCTTATGCTTGTGCTCACAACATCAAGCTCTATCAAATGGATGTGAAGAGTTCCTTTCTTAATGGGTACATCAATGCGGAAGTGTATGTTGAGCAACCACCCGGATTTGAAGATACAAAGAAGCCCAACCATGTTTACAAGCTCAAAAAGGCTCTCTATGGATTGAAGCAAGCACCTAGAGCATGGTATGAGAGGTTGCGAAGCTTTCTCCTCTCTAAGGGATTCAAGATTGGTTTGGTTGACACCACCCTATTCACCAAGAAGATTGGAAATAACTTGTTTGTCTTGCAAATATATGTGGATGACATTATCTTTGGGTCTACAAATCAAGATTTTTGTGAAGAGTTTGGAGAGATGATGGCAAATGAATTTGAAATGTCAATGATTGGTGAACTTATTTACTTCCTTGGACTTCAAATCAAGCAAATGAAGAATGGTACATTTGTGAGTCAAGGCAAGTACATTAAGGACGTGATCAAGAAGTTTGGATTGGAAGATGCGAAGGGCATTAGTAGACCAATGGGGACTAATGGACATTTGGATAGTGACACAAGTGGCATGATGGTTGAACAAAACACTCTATCGGTCAATGATTGGAAGCTTACTCTATGTGACCGCATCAAGACTGGATGTCATGTTTAGTGTATACATGTGTGCAAGATTTCAAGGATATCCTAGAGAGAGTCATTTGAAAGCCACAAAGAGGATATTGAGATATTTGAAGCATACACAAGATGTTGTATTGTGGTATCCCAAGGGGTCAAGGTTTGAATTAGTTGGATATTCGGACTCCGATTATGCGGGATGCAAGGTTGATAGAAAGAGCACTAGCGGAACATGTCAACTATTGGGAAGATCACTAGTCTCATGGTCATCCAAGAAGCAAAATAGTGTGGCACTCTCTACCGCCGAAGCCGAATACATTAGTGCGGGGAGTTGTTGTGCACAACTATTATGGATGAAGGCCACATTGAATGATTATGGAATCAAGTTCAAGAAGGTTCCCTTGCTATGTGACAATGAAAGTGCTGTGAAGCTTACAAACAATCCTATCCAACACTCTAGAACAAAGCACATAGATGTGAGACACCACTTCATAAGAGATCATCAATAAAAGGGTGACATTCACATTGACAATGTGGGCACCGATGAGATCTCAGGGCGTCATAATCACGCATAGACGGTCACGGCAAAATTATCGGCGAACGCAGGAAGAGCAATATCGGCAACAGGAAGAGGAAAAATCCCAGGAGTGGCATCGGCATAAGGATCATTGGAGGTGCCCCTTCTTTGTTCATTGCTGGGAAGAAGGCATCAAGCTGCCAACTGCCGATAATTGCCCGGAATGTAATGGTTACTATCTTGTCGATCGGTTGGAAAAGAAGCCTTGTTTTGACGATCAAACATCAAGCTATGGCAGGCCGATCAGAGAGAAGGGATCAGCACATGATCGGCTGGGGGGCAAACTCAGCGCGCATGATAGGCTTGGCAGGCATGTTGATCAAGAAGAGCTTGAAGAGATGGCCAATGCAAGAGTGCCCGATGAAGAGATATTATCCAGGGATCCAAACGTAAGGAGTGGTGCAGATACAAGCAATGAAAAGTAGTACCAACCTGTTTGGAAAACCAAGCTTCCTCAATGGTGCCCTAAAGGTTTGACCAAGAGTCAGAAGAGGAGGATCCAACGTGAACGCCAGCAAGATATGTATCACGCTGAAGAGTCTTCAAGAGAAAAATCTCCGGTTAGGCAGTGGAGACCGAAATGCAAGGATAGGAATTCATCGGCAGAAATCAATATGGTGGTTGTATTGCTGATGGAATTCATGGCGCCTGTTGATGCTGAAGAAGAGACTGCTGAAATGGCACAGTTGGTGTTGGATCCGATGACAGCTGTATTTGAGAAACCTACCGATGATGAAAGGCAGCATTTGAGAGCTTTGTTTGTGAAAGGCAAAGTAGATGGGCAACCTGTATCAAAAATGCTGGTAGATGGTGGGGCATCAATCAATGTAATGTCATATGTCATGTTCAGGAAGCTTGGGAAAGGTGACCAAGACTTGGTGAAAACAGACATGAAGCTTAAAGATTTTGAGGGCAATGTGTCACCAGCTATGGGAGCCGTATGCGTTGAATTAACCATCGGCAGCAAAACTTTGCCAACAACGTTTTTCATAATTAGTGGCAAAGGCACCTACAACTTGCTCCTGGGAAGAGATTGGATCCATGCCAATTGCTGCACTCCTTCCATGATGCATCAAAGCCTTGTGCAGTGGGTTGGAGACAAGATTGAAGTCGTCTGAAGTGAAACCCCGTCGATTGTTGCGTCGGCAGAATCAGAAACCTATGAGCAAACCAGGTGCATATCCGGAGAAGCCTGGGATACAGAATTCCTCAAGGTTGCCGACTACAGAATTACACCGATCCAAGCAATCGATCCTGAAGAAGAGTTTTAATGGATCAGTTCGCCGATGATGGAAAACTTGGGCAGGGGTTCACATCGGCCGATGATTTATTAGAAGTAGATATCGGCGATGGTAGTAAGCATAGGCCTACTTTTATTAGTGCTAACTTAGATTCCCAATGTAAATAACAATTGATTGATTTGTTAAAAGAATATAAAGATTGTTTTGCTTGGGATCATAGAGAGATGCCTGGTCTAGACCGATCCATAGTTGAACATCGGTTACCTATTAAGTAGGGTTTCCAACCGCATCAACAGCAAGCACGCCGATGCAATCCTCGTGTGTTGCCTGATATTAAAGCTGAAATTACAAAATTAATTGAGGCTAGATTTATTTGGCAATGTCGGTATGCCGAATGGATTTCTAATGTAGTCCCTGTGTACAAGAAAAATGGAAAACTCCATGTTTGTATTGATTTCAGGAATCTCAACAAAGCTACGCCGATGGATGGTTACCCAATGCCCGTTGCTAATCTGCTGATTGATGCTGCTGCCGGACATCAGATCATTAGTTTTATGGATGGTAATGCTGGATATAATCAAATATTCATGGCTGAAGAAGATATATCCAAGACTGCTTTTAGATGTCCGGGTCACGTTGGTTTATTTGAGTGGGTCATAATGACTTTTGGTTTAAAGAACGCCAGTGCTACTTATCAGAGAGCGATGAATTACATCTTTCATAAGTACATCGGCACAATAGTTGAAATTTACATTAACGATGTGGTGGTTAAATCCAAAAACTTCAAGAAGCATCTTGCTGATTTACGGAAGATTCTAGAGTGTACAACGGAACATGGGTTGAATATGAATCCTAATAAGTGTGCATTTGGTGTATTGGCAGGTCAGTTCTTGGGTTTCATGGTGCATCAGAGAGGTATAGAGATCGGTAGAAAGTCTATTGATGCAATTAATAAGGTGGTTGCTCCTACAAACAAGACTGAGTTGCAATTCTTGATCGGCAAGATTAATTTCATTAGAAAATTTATATCTAATTTTTCTGGGAAGATTAAGTCTTTTAGCCCTCTGTTGAAGCTGAAGGCCGATCAGGAGTTTGTATGGAAAGAGGAACAACAATCAGCCTTAGAAGAGATTAAGAAATATTTGGTAAATCCTCCAGTTTTAGTTTCACCTCAACACGGGAAGCCTTTCAGGTTGTATTTGTCTGCCGATGATAGCGTTATCGGATTAGCCTTAATCCAAGAATTTGAAGGGAAGGAACGGGTGATTTATTATTTGAGTAGAAGATTGGTGGATGCTGAGACTAGATATTCGGCCGTCGAGAAATTATGTCTATGTTTGTACTTCTCTTGTACTAAATTAAGGCATTATTTGTTATCAGTCGAGTGTACTGTCATATGCAAAGATGACGTCGTTAAATACATGCTGTCGATGTCGATATTAAGTGGAAGAATCGGCAAGTGGATTTTGGCACTGTTAGAGTTTGATTTAAGGTATGAATCGGCTAAGGCGGTCAAAGGTCAAGTAATGGCCGATTTTGTTACTCAGCATTGTGGTACAGTGAACTCCGTATAGATTGCTCCTTGGACTTTGTTTTTTGATGGATCCACATGCAAGGAAGGAGAAGGTATCAGTATTGTTTTAATTTCACCCAGAGGGCAGAAGTATAAAATCTCATTACCGATTGTTGCTACTTCAACAAACAATCAGGCTGAATACCAAGCTTTGCTGAAGGGGTTGGAATTACTTAGGGATGTGCGTGCCGATGTTGTTGAAATCTCTGGCGATTCCATGTTGGTGATCAATCAGTTGATTGGAATTTATGAATGCCGAAGCAAAGTTTTGATTGCGCATCATGAAAAGTGTTTGCAATTATTGAGGGAATTTAAAGAATACCGCCTAGAGCATATTCCTAGATTGCATAATGAAGAAGCTAATTGGTTGGCATAGTTTGCTTCAGGATATCAGCTAATTCAGGGGATAATAACATCGGTGATGGTTGCCGATGATTGGAGAAAAGAGATTGCCGACTACTTAAGGGAACCGTCTAGAAAGGTCGAAAGGCGTCTAAGGTTTCAGGCTACTAAGTATGTACTCCTTGACGATGAGTTGTATTATCGGACAATCGATGGAGTTTTGTTCAAATGCCTTGGTAAAGAAGAATCAAAGGAATTGATGGGCGAAATCCATGAAGGAGTGTGTGGAGCACATCAATCGGCATTTAAGATGAAGTGAATGATTAGACGGAATGGATATTATTGGCCGACGATTCTTGAAGATTGCTTCAGCTACTTTAAAGGGTGCCAAGATTGTCAGAAATTTGGAAATGTTCAGAGAGCACCTGCATCGGCAATGAATCCTATAATCAAGCCTTGGACGTTTAGGGGATGAGCTATTGATCTCATCGGCCAGATTTATCCACCGTCCAGTAAGGGGCATAAGTTTATACTTGTTACTACCGATTATTTCACAAACTGGGTTGAAGCTATTCCATTGAAAAAGGTGACATCGGCAAATATGATAGACTTTATGAAGGAGCATATTGTTTATCGATTTGGTATTCCTCAAACTATTACAACCGATCATGGGACGATGTTTACATCGAAGAATTTGATGAGTTTACTGTTAGTATGGGGTTTAAGGTTTTGAACTCTTCTCCTTATTATGCTCAAGCTAATGGTCAAGCTGAAGCGACCAATAAAGGAGTAATTAAACTTATCAAGCGCAAGATTGAGGAAAATCCTAGGCGGTGGCATATAGCGCTAAATGAAGTTTTATGGTCATATCGGATGGCATGTCATGGTGCAACTAAAGTTTCGCCGTATCAATTGGTCTATGGACATGATGTTGTTTTACCGTGGGAGATTAAAACTGGTTCTAGACGTTTAACTTCCCAGAACCAATTAACAGCCGATGACTATGATACTCTTATGAAGGAAGAGTTAGAGGATCTAGCAAGTCATCGGTTGAGAGCTCTGATCAGCATAGAAGAAAATAAGAAGAGGGTTGCCAGATGGTATGACAAGAAAGTGAAGGTGAAAGAATTTGCCGATGGTGATCTAGTATGGGAGCTGATTTTACCGATTGGAACTAAGAGTTCGAAATTTGGTAAGTGGTCCCCTAATTGGGAGGGTCCATTTTGGATAAGTCAGTCAGTTCCTGGTACTACAAATCTTTTGGAAACCCTCGAAGGGGTTGCATTTCCCAGAGCGATCAACGGTAAGTATTTGAAGAAGTATTATCCTAGTATTTGGGTAGATACATGAAACAATACAAAATATAAGTGTCGATGGATAAGGGTCATGCAAAACATCGGCAGGAAGCATATTAACGCTTTATTACAAGCAGAATCAAGTATCAGGTTCATGACTGCCGATACAGCAAAATACAACAAATTACAACAGGGATTGAATAGATGAAATCGCACGCAGGCGAATCTGGTTTGCTTCCTCTATTTCCCTAGCATCGTCATCGGTGGAGCCTTCAATTGGCTTGGTCTTCTTCCTCAGCATCAGGGCCTCGCGGGCAGCAGTGTCCCTCTCTTGTTGCAGGGCTTTGGTAACATTGGGAAGTTGAAGTTTTTTCTGGTTGGCCGAGTTTAAAGCTTCATCGACTTCTTTCAACTCGGCTAGCAGCTTTTCCTCTTGTGCCGATAGACGAATGACCTCTTGTTCATGCTCGACGCTGGAAGCTTCTATACGGCCTATGTCCTTGTGCTTCTCGTCTGCAACTTGTTTGAACTTGAGTATTTCCTCTTCGAGTTCCACCTGGGCAGCTCTATTGGCAATACGGCGTGAAGCCTTTCGGTATTGAAGCTGTCTGCTCTCGAGAAATGCCGCTTGGAAAATTATCTCCTCAACATCGGCAGGCAGCTGACTTTGAATTTCCTTGAAGGTTATCCTTACTGCGTTGGAGTCTTGGACTAGGTCGGATGTGTTTTGTTGCAGTAAAGATAACAATGCTTCGAGTTTGACCTTCACTTCTGCCGATATAGTGTTTGCTGGCTGGGCAGAGTTTTCTTCTTCATCATCTTCTTCTGGAAGGTTGATAGAGAAAGAGAATAGGTTGTTTGGGGAGTCTTGGGCCTGAAAAAGAAGGAGATTAGGGCTTGCCAATCATAAGTTTGTGTTGCAAGTTTTATGAGTCAACGGATCTCTTGCGTCGGACTCGGAAAGGCAGCTGGTGTAGCATCATCTTGAGGATCGGCAATGGTTGCCGATGAGCTTGCCTCTGTGGGAGGAACAATTGGTGCTGGTGATGTTGTTGCCGGTGCTGCTTCCGCCGTTGTAGCTAACCCCTGTGGCGGTAGTATTGTCCCCTGGTTGGGAATTTCATCTGGTGCTGATGCTGGTGCCAATGTTGATGTTGTTCCTGCTGTTGCATCTAACTCATGCGGTGATGGTACTGTTCCTTGGTCGGGGATCTCGTTCGATGGTTGATCGGGGATGGGCACCGATGTTGGCTCTGGTGTTGCATTGACAGGAGTTGGCGATGCAATAGGAGTTGGTGATACAGCTGGGGTAGTTCGCCTCAAGCGCTTCTTTTTCTTTGGGGCGGCACTTGGTGATCCAGCGCGTTTCGACTGAGAAGCTTGGGGGGCATCGGTAGCGTGAGTTGGAGAAGCTTGTATATTTGGAGCATCTATTGATGAGCTTGTTGCCTGTAAAGGACATGTGGTGCAAGTTAAATGAAATGAGCATTATCGATGAGGGTTTGTAATTGACCTGAGAGATTATTACTGCGAAAGCTTGTGCCAAGACAGCGGCAGCAGCCGATGGAGTGGCGGTAGTCCTGGTCGGTGTCAGCTTGGGTTTGAGGGTAATCTTGGATGCCGTTTGAGGTGTGAAGGCGGCCAACGAAGGAGCCTTGTTGCCGATTACCGATGTAGGATTCATCGGTCGTAGGTTGAAATACTTACCGCTCTTACTCTTTTGGGGGATTGGGTCATTGACCTATTGACAAGAAAAGTTAGTGCCAATATATCCGGGAGGAAATAACATCCAATGAATACAGAAAATAAAACTTACTGCGTCATCGGGAATAATGTAGTCATCGTCAATCAGATGCCGATAGTAGTGGGATGATGTAGCGAACAGTTGACTTTTCCACTCTTGCCACCATGATTTATATGATTCAGTAATGAAGGATGTTGGTGCCCAAGAGGATAAGTCAATGTTTGATGCATCAGCATGAGCAGGAAGAGTGACGATCCTGTTCCAATCCATGGCGCTGGAGATAATTTCTCTTGGCTTTATCACATTGGCATAGCTGAATTTGATCGGTAATTGACCAAATGCTAATTGGCTTGCCGCTGCCGATGGATAATAAAACTCATAGGTTGGAGAAGCATTCTTCCCGGTCCCAAAGATGTTAACTGGGATGACCCGGGGAATGATGGTGGCCTTCATGATCATCTCATTCTATGGTATGTTCCCATCGGTGAGGTTGAAGGATAGGGGGAATCAGTTGTCCTCATCGACATAAGGCCACCAGAGCCGTTCCGCAGCAGGGATTCCACAGTAGAACCTCTGAAAGAACATGCTAAATTGACCTACGTTGGCATCGGTTCCTGGTAGCACTATTATGGCCTCCCCGAAATTGAGTGGAGGACGGGTTGCCAATTCATCTTCAGCAGATTCATGATCCTCAGGCATATCTCATGGGAATTGCTGACTAAACATGTTAAATTGAAGGACCTTGTACATATGTGCATTCAACCACATGTTTACAAACCACCAAGGGCCCCCGAGGTTGCCGATGGGCTCACCTAGCAAAAGTTTTCTGGATACCTGGTGCAAGAGGTGATATACTGAACCAAGGAGGTATCGGCCAAGAGGAAGCCTTGATCCATTAGCCAACGACTCTGCTACAGGAAGGTACATAATGGTGGGTCCAACTGCTCTGCCACAAAAGATAAACTTTTCCAGCCACATGTTTAGGAAGATGGTATGTTCCCGCTGGCCTACCGATCCAGTTTTCTGGTTTTCTTGGATGTATCCAGTCCAACTGCCGATGTTACGCGTGGTTACCCGATGATCGGGCTTCCTGCGAAAAAGGCTAGAAGGATCGGCAAAGAAGACGTCGAGGCCGTTAAGCATGTGCACATCGGCAAGTGTGGGTGTGGCTGGTCCGTGTCTGAATAGGAATGCGTTCATTGTATCGGGCCAAAAATAAGAAGCAGCCATCATCATGTTTTCATTCTTTGCCATATCGGCAATGGAAAGCTTAATGCATTGGTCCAGATTGCACTCTGCCTAGTGAACTTGCTATGTTCTGGCCACCCTAAGGTACCAGTTCTTCCACCCCTTGGTGGGTTTGGGCCATGAGCGGAAGGTGTCTGTCCATAACCCTAGATCGAAGCATTCAGATCTAAAGGGGATGCGGTTGGTTTCTGCATTGATAAGATCTGTAGGATCGGTATTCCCCATTGGACCCAGACAGTGGAAGTGTGGCTGGTCGGTCGGGATCACTATCTTAATGAGCATTTCCTAGGTTTCGAAAAATCAAAGAAGGAAAGGGAAAGAGGGTCATAGAAATGATGCAGAAAGGACAAATCGTGGAAGGTGAAGCAAGAAGGGAAGAAATTTACCTTGGGAATGTTGAAATTGATCGCCATTGGATCTAGGGGTCCTTGCGGCTTGTGCTCTGCTGGTGGAAGGAATCGCCGGTTGTCGCTGGATGTTCTTCGGAGGCGCCGCCGAGATTAAAGGTGAAAGTGAATGAGATCAGGGTGAAGAAGGATTCAGGTGGTGGTAATTTTTATAGGCCTGGCCAAGGGTATTTTGGAGTTTTCTTTTCACTGAGCAGAGGTATGGAAGGGTATGGTAGTGGATTCACATGCTGATCGAGGAGTTATGATTGGATTTGTGGTTGTTCGCACTACAGTTGTGGGGTTCTGTTGGTAACTTACGGTTTTTGCGCGCGGTAATCGAAGAGGTTGCGCAAGTATCTTGGAGGGAAAGATTGCAGTAGAGAGAATTTTGGCACACGAGATATTTCACAATCTAAAATTGGGGGGCATGTGTTGACATCGTTTTTCAGCATGTGTCAAATGGGTTAAGACTCACTCTAATCGGTAGTCGTGTTCTAACGGTATCGGAAAATCATCGGTCAAGATTGCCGATGAAAGTAAAACTAGGGCGTCAATGATGAAGCATAGAGTTATTGCCGATAAGGGTTGGTTGATGAAAGAAAATTGGGAATGAAGTGTTGCCGATTGAAGGATGTTGCCGATAAGGAAATATTGCCGATGGGCGCAGGATGACGTAGCTGATGTCAGCATACAGTTGTCGATGGCGTTAGGGGAAGGCTGCAGATTGGGAGAAGTCTACCGATGGAAAGTTTCATCGAAGAGAAGATAGATATGGAAACTGGTGGTTTTACGCCAATATTTTATAAGTTTGAGTCTGACTCTTGCACAAGTCATTTTATTTCCTTAAAAATAGGTATCGCTGTTATGGTTGAGTCCGACTCTTGCACGGGTCATTTATTTCCTTAAAAATAGGAGTTTTGTTTAGGTAGGTTTGAGTCGTATCTATCTACAACTCCCTTTGCCAGAGTATAAATAGGTACCCAGGGATGCTGTAAACATATACACAATCAATCAAAGACCTTACTATTTTCATCTACTTTTCCAGCAAATTTACTTTTCGCATTAGCTTAGATCATCTACGAGTTCTTTCCAAGTTTCGACGGATCGTCTCTGTCAAGCTTGCAAGATCCGCGTTTTGAGCAATTTGAGCCTTGACGTCCGGGCGTATCATTGTCGTCTCGTTCAATCTTGTTCTAGTTATCATCCTTGTCGATTAATTGGTCAAATCAACTAGCACACCTTTGGATATCGAATTTGGGTATAAGCCCGAGGTGTTTGCAGATCTGATGCTTTTTGTGTCAACACATTGTATTCACTCAACATTGATCTTGCCATGTCAATCAAGGTTCTATTCTTCCTTTCATCTATCCCATTTGATTGTGGAGTGTACTTTGGAGAGAATTGGTGGTTGATTCCAAAGTCATCACACAGTTCATCAACTCTTGTATTCTTGAACTCACTCTCATTGTCACTTCTAACTCTCTTATAGTTGTTTCAAACTCATTTTGGCACCTCTTGACAAATGACTTGAAGATATCAAATGTGTCACTCTTGTCACTCAAGAAGAATACCCATGTGTATCTTGTGAAGTCATCATCAACTATCACAAATCCGTACCTGTTTCCCCCAATACTTGTGTATGTTGTTGGTCCAAAGAGATCCATGTGCAATAGCACAAAAACTTTGCTTGTACTCATAATGCTCTTTTTCGGATGAGTATTCCCAACACGCTTTCCGGCTTGACATGACCTACATAGCTTGTCTTTCTCAAATGTGACATCCTTCAAGCCTCTAACAGGATCATGCTTGACTAATTTGTTCAATTGCTTCATGCCAACATGACCAAGCCTTCTATGCCATAGCCAACCCATGCTAGATTTGGAGATGAGACATGTTGAGAGTTGGGTCTCACTAGCATTGAAATCCACTAGATAGAGGTTCTCATATCTAAATCCCTTGAATACTATGTTTGAACCATCCACACTAATGATTTCCAGATCCTCCACACCAAAGATGCACTTGAAACCAAGATCACACAATTGGGCAACTAACAATAGATTGAACTCAAGCCTTTCCACTAGAAGCACATTGCTAATGCTTAGATCATTGGAGATAGAAATCTTTCCAAGCCCTTTCACCTTCCCTTTGCCATTGTCACCAAATGTGATACTATCATAGCCATGAGTGTTATCTTGGCTGATTGAGTTGAACATCCTTCCATCACCGGTCATGTGTTGAGTGCACCCACTATCAAGTACCCAATGCCTTCATCCGGCTTTGTAATTGACCTACAAGAGAGATCAATTCTTTTTAGGTACCCAAATAGACTTCTTGGAAGCCATCCATGGTGCACCAACAAACTTTGCATGAACTCCATTAGTACCCTTGTAAAGGACATAGAATGAATCAACTCTAATAGAGGATACATCTTGCTTAGCCTTCTTATTCATGCATATTTGCTCATTGTGACCAACTTGCTTGCAACTCTTGCAATACCTACTAGTGTCCTTCACGAAATGAGTCTTGTGAGGGGCAAAAGTGGCCTTGCCTTTCTTGGGGGTATATCCCAATCCCTCTTTGTAGAGAGATGCTCCTTGGCTACCGAAGCACATAAGCAAGCGGTCCTCACCTCCATAAGCCTTAGCTAAGGAATGATTGAGCTTTGCAACCTCCTTGAGGGTTTCATTTTCAACCATTATTGAGGCATCACAAGTAAAACCATCACTAGTAGATGAAGTGGAAGTAGTAGTACTACAAGAGGGGTTAGTGGGAGAAACAACAATAGGAGTATAAAAGGATTCATCAAGAATATCACAAGTTACTCCCATGTCACATGTTTGAACAATCTCTTTCTTACTTTGATCTAAGAGAGAGGAATGAGCTCTTTCAAGCTTGGTGTGAGACTTCACTAGCTTCTCATGGGTTTCCATTAGCCTCTCATGTGATGCTACGGCCTCATCAAGGTTTTGCTCAAGAGCCTCATTGGTCTTGCGCAATTCCTTGCATTCCTTCCTCTTCTTGTCAATGTATTCCTTAGCTTGTTCAAGCATGTCCATGAGTTCCTCCTTGGAGGGACCCTCATCCTCACTATCACTCTCACTTTCACTCTCACTCTCATCATGAGAAAGTACCTTAGTGGACTTAGCCATGAAGCATGATGATGGAGTATCAAATAGAGAGATCTTGTCCTTCATTGCAATGCTTGAAAATGCCTTCCTCTTGGTGGTTGTCTTCTTGTCATGATCATCATCATCACCACTTGAAAAAGCATCACTATCCATGTCACTATGTGATAGTAGCCCTTCTTCTTCTTGTTGTCAAATGTGGGTCTCTTTTCTTTCTTGCCTCTTGTCGGTGTTTAGAAACTACCAACGAGTAAATTTGTACGCGTGTCGGGCTCCGAATGGTGAGACAAAGAGACAAGATGTTTATACTAGTTCGGGAAAGAAATCCCTACATCCAGTGTGTAGCTGCTCGTGTTCCTTATCTCTGCTTGGAGGGGTATACAAGCTGGATCGAGAGAGAGAGTATGAGTCCCAGGTCTCTGAATGCTTCGGTGAGTGAGTGTTCTAGCTTCTGTTGTTTTTTGGAGTCGTCCCCCTTGCACTCCTTTTATAGTCGCAAGGAGCTCAGGGGAGTTACAAGCATGCGCCGAGAAGGATCTACCTGGGAGGTTGTGCTTTGTCCTTGTCTTCTTCAGAAAGGATAGTGGACACTCATAATACTATATTCCTATTGCCTTGTACTTGGTCAGAGGCTGGGTGTCGTGTCGGCCCTTCGTCGCACCGTTGGAGAATACGGGGGGTCCAGTTGAGCCCGCAGTAGGATAGAGGCATGGTAGCCTATTGTTTCATTGGCGGGTAAACCATTGTACCCTCTTCCAATTCTTTTTGTATACGGCAAGATTCCTCCGCGCCTGGCCAATGGACTCTGTTATTCTGAGGGGCCCCCTATACCCGACGTACCCCCGTTCGGAGGGTTCCTGTAGGGGCCGGGGGCGTGTGAGACTGACTTTGCTCCCGCAAGAGACATGATTCCTATCTGTCCACGAGTCCTGCCCCGTCCCATCCCCGATTGGGGAACTCGACATGTCCTGAGCCCTAGATTATATGGGGAGTACGATTCTTCGTGGTTCTGTACCTCCGTTCCTATCTTGTGGAGAGTGCATCATCAGCGGCTAAGGACTGGCAGCCTCTCCCCTCTGGATAGGGGTAAATAGGTCATTCCTTTACCTTCGACGTGCCTCCTGCAAGCCCCAGCCTTACTGTGAAGACCTGGGCTGGTTTTAAGCTAGAAGGATGTTGGTATGGGTGGAGATATGGGCACGTCTTCCCGGGTTGCGGAGTCACCTCGCTTTCGACGTCGGGCGAGGCGGAGTCGCATCTGCCCGGGGCACGTCTGCCTACCTGGGCCGGCTGGGTCGTGACTCCCGCACCTCTCCCTTCGTGGGCCTGTGATGATTCAACCCTGATGGGCCTCTCATCCTTTCTCAGATGATTATAGGTAGATCTTTGGTTGTTGATTGTTTTTGAACGTTTACCGTTAAATTAGGTATCCAACAGTAGCCCACAAGCCTTAGGAAGAGTTTTTTATTACCTTGCTGAGGCTTTATATACCTTGTTATGTTATTTGTTTTATCCTTCGCCGAGAGCGTGTGCGCGAGCGCACCCGCCGGGTGTAGCCCCCGAGCCTGGGTGAGAGCGTAGCTCTTGCGCAGGCTTTGTTTTGTCATCTTTATCTTACTACTCCGATTTCAGACGGTGGATACGCTTTGATTACTTTGCATCAAAATCTTCTGATAGCGTACGTGACCCGGGTTGGATTGGATTTGGTTTTCATCCTGATAATCTACTGCCACCGCTGATAGCACTGTTTAGTCATGATGTTGTATGCCACATGCCGTCGGGCCTTGTAACTTATTCGCCCTTCAGTGGTTGCCACGTATTGTACTGCTCTGCTGTCGACGCCTCGGCTCGTCCGTCGTGATTAGATGCACCGAGGCGGTCGTCGCGTCCTCCCACGCATCCATTAACGAGCCTTCTGTGTAAGGTGATTTTCTGTGGCGTGAAGCCCCCGAGCGTGTGATGGTATATGACTCCCTTGTTTCCATTACCATTTGGTCGGGCCATATGGATCAGTTCGTGCCCGAATCGGAATTGGAGCCACGGTAGTGCTCTGTCAGCGACCGGGGCATAGCCGCATCGGGTCCTAGGACAACTCGTGTTGCTTCTTAGTCTTGTGGCTTCTGTTGGCGCTGTACGTGTCACGCCTCTGGTGTGCGCGGTGTCTCGGCCGACTCGGCGCGACAAGACTTAACACTGCGCCACCTTGACCGCCTTGTAGGTTGAAAATGATGATGGTGGGACCTGGTGGTGAGCGAAGCGATTTCAGCCCCATTGACTCCTCTTCCTATTTGTCCTTTTTAGAGTAGTACGATGACCAAGTCACCACGCTCTACTCCAATTCTTCGTCTTTTGCTCTCTGCTTGAGCTTTTTCTGCTTGGGTTGTTGTCTGTTGAGCCATGGATCGTGGCAAATGTCTCATGGAGAGTGGTTCCGCCGGAGAGGGCGCGTCCGACACTCGGGATCTCCATCATCGGATGATCGAGGCAGGATGGTTCCTGTATCATTTTATCCCTAATTTCTTTTTCCTATTTTTGTTCATACACTTCTTAAGATTTGCTCTTCGACTAGGATGCCATCGCCGTCCCACGACGCCTCCCTTCCGCGTGGTTTTCAGGCGTGGGTGGCGTCGTCCGATGTGCTGGCACCAACTCGTCTTCCGCCTCGCGTGGGTCCAGGACCCTCTCCTCGTTCGATTGCGATTCCAACCTTATCGAGGCATGTGTCGGCACCTCCTGCGCATAGGGACCGCAACTTACTGGAGGAACTGCTCAATCGTCTGATGCGGAACCTTCGCCGGGTGCAAGATATAGAACTGCTCTATCGGAGGCCTCGAGGGGTTTCGCCAGAGTCTGTTGGTGTCCGTCTAGGCGAGCTCTCGTATCCGCGACCAACTGGCAGAGGCCGATGGACGCGTCATGGGTGAGCGATCGCTATTTTCTTTGCCTTGCTATGGCCTGTTCGTCATCTCATTTCCCGCTCGCAGCGTTGGAGGAAGAGCTACAAGTGCTCCGTTCTGCCGCAACTGACATCACCGGTCTTCTCCACGCGTCTGGGGACTCTGTTGTCAGGTGTCTTCGAGCAGCTCCCGCGCGTGTTCACAACGCCACTGCGCGTGCCATCTTCCGTGGGTCCGGGGTCGCGTTCACCATGGCCGAGGTCCGTTCTGGCACGGATATGGCGGATGTTGCCGGGTTCCCGCACTGGCGGGGCGTTGACCAGTACTCTGACCTTATTGAGCGGCTTTCGGGTGTGATGGAAGCTGTCATCGACGTCGTGCCTACGGAGGAGATTCTGGCGGAGCGGCCTAGGGTGGAGATCCCATGACCGTCGGTTTTCCGTTAAGCTGGATGCGTTGCGCTGGTTTGGAAGCTTTATTTTTCCTGTATGGACTTGGATCACTGAGCCCCCGTTTTAAGTTTCTGTAACCGTCGTCTCAGTTATTGTTTTCGTCTCATAGGCCTTCGTTCGTTGCCTATTGTGTTTGTTGGATCATGCGTTTGGGAACCATCATCGTGTGGCTCCCGGGTTTCTTCCTCGCACGCCCATGATCTAGGATGTGAAAGTGAGCGGCCTCGTGTCTTTCCTCGATGGACGAGATCGAGCGCTCGGCAAGCTACAATCGGGTAATTTAGGGGAGACCTCATGTTGGTATTTCATATGACTATTGGATAAATCCACAAGCGCACAAATTATACCGCTGTAGCACTTCACCCAGGAGTATTCCGGGGTATCGTAATTTATATTCTCCCAAGGGAAAGCGGAGCTAGAAATAATAATAAAAGAGAGATCCTAGAGATTACCTCAATTTAGTACCGAATAGTGTAAGGGGGTAATCGATATAATAATAGGAAGGTGATGATGTAACAAACCGGTAAATATAAGCAAGAGATGACTAGAGAGTGTAACAATGTGGGAGGAAAACGAGAGAGTAAAAGGACTCTTGTGATTCCAACTCTACCTTTGTGGATCTAACTATGGCACTCAATTGAGACAAACATCGATTGATTCCTCAATACAAGTATGCTAGGCAAGGGGATAGATCAGTAGGAGGACAAAACTCCTACCGGAACGTGCCCTCTTCTTACGAGGGTCTTATCTTTTAAGAACTTGCCTAAGAACACGTGGTGGAATCCAACGAATAGACAAGGCTGTCACCTCTTGCTAGCTACCACAAATAATCCGTGCAACAAGCGATAACCAAAAGGCAAGATTAAGTATAAGCACCACACTTACACCTATTCTCACTACTCTAATCGTGTTTACGACAACTAGAATACCTTATGACAGGCGATGATCGCATACAGGAAAGGCCACAAGGATCTCAATCTAGTCTATAACAACTAATTGACAAGATAAACCACAACAATACTATAGCAAGTATAATATTGCACTAAGTAAAGGCTAAGTAAAGTAAAGAAGGAATATTGTATTAAATAAGTAAAGTCTTACAAAAGGGAAAAGATACAAGATCTTATACTAGATCCTCCGGGAAGACAACTCCGGAAAGCCGAGCAAAGCTCAACTCTACTCTAACTCCCACACTAGAGAACACCACTATACTAATCTCCACTTAGAAACAACAGTGGTTTGTATGGATTACATCATGATTAGAGAGGGAGGTCTTGGCCTCTATTTATAGTAGCGGGTGGAGTAGGGGCTACTCCAGTGCCACGTCATCGATCTAGGGGGCTTCAATCCTCCTCCCTTGGATCAAACTGTCATAGAACTGCCTTGGATGAATGGTTTGGATTTGCAACATCTGCTTGATAGTATGGCAGTTGAAAGAGGTCCAACCGACCTAGTGGGGTAGTCGGCCGACCCCCCCCCCCTATGGCCAGTGGGCCATCCCTTGGCCTTCTGGGTGTGGCCCCACTGGTCAGGGACTGAATGGGGGCCAGGTAGGCCCAGGGGGTGGTCGACCGACCCCCCCCTTGGGTTCTCTGGCCCACCTCTTTCTCCCTGGTGCTGGTCCCACTTGTCATAGATGTTGGGTGCTAGTTGTCGTGTTGATCTCTCTGGTGTGGGCCCATGAATCCATGTACTTTGCATGTAAGCTGTTGGGAGGAAGCACAAAGTGATCCAAAGGTTGGAAATCACTCTGAAGGGCTTCTCTTGTATCATGGCCAAGCGGGGAGACCTAGTGGGCCCATAGGGTGGTCGGTCGACCCCTATGTGGGTCCCACTAGGTCTCTTTTGCTCCATTTCTTCAATACTGCACAAAATACTCATGGACATGTGAAACTTGTTATTTATAAAGTATGCTCATGCAATGATTGTTTTATCCTTGATCCTGAGGCTATTGGCAGCATTTTAGTTATATAAAAGAGCATCATATTTTGTGCCAACAAGATCATCCAAGCTTAACCTTTTCTTGTCCATAGCAAACAATCAAACTTAGCTCGATGGATCAAGAGCTGATACTATACTTCATATTTCAATAGTACTATATTTACAACAATCATACTTCTCTTTTGTATGAAGAATTCAGCAGTAAAAACTCACCCATATTACCTTAGTCCTCCATGGGGCTTATAGCTTTATCCTTTGTCTTGGGCGGTTGAGAGATAGAACAACTTGACTTGAGCACTAGTTTTCTCATTCTTTCTCAAGTTTCATATCGGAGGTTTTACAATGTTTTGTAAAAAGAAAACTTAATGTTCTTCAAATGGTACTCTCGAGCTGCTCATAAGGTGTAAGATTCCTCACCAAGGTATATATCAAAGTTTTCCTTTTTTCATCCTATCTCTAAAGCTTATGTGGAGCTATAGGTAGGGATCAAAGATGTAGCAAACTTACCTTGCATATATTGTAAAGTCAAATTCTGGATCCAAGGAGAGAAATGTAATACTCTTAGATCAAGATGTGCATGTGTGTGGAAACATGGCAATTGATCGATACTCCTATATTTGGATGATCTCTCTTTCCTAACTTATTATTTTGAGACATAGCTATATTTTTAATTTTTCTATGAGCTTTGAAGATGCTCATTTTTTTCATAATTTTGCATAGTCTATGTCTCATTTACTAGTAATATACTAGAGAGAGGTTTTGTACTTAGATCATGGAGTATGAACTATGTGGATATGTAAGGCATGTTTCTGCGTACTTCCAGTGTAGAAGCAGCATGTATATGTGGTGTGTACGTGATCTTGATCTTGGGAGCATGATAAATCTCTCAACAAGGGTCACAAAACTTGACCAAACTCAACACAAAGTAAGTAGCTTATGTAGAAAGCTTATATAATGAAAGAGCATGTATGACCTTGGTAGGAATTTTCACCATTGAGGAACAAAAAGTGTTTTATCATTTTAATAAATAAAGCTCTGATAGTCATTCTTGCTTAGAACAAAATTATAGCAGCTCTTATCTTGTCATATCATGTCTCACAACAACTTAGACTTAGTTACAGCATTTGCAACCCACAAAAGTTTGAGGTTCATGATGGTTTCTTTTAAGCCGAGTAATTCATACTTAGAGAAATATCAAGTTGAAAACTAAGTACTAGAGAAACATTTAGCAGAGCAACTATTCATCATTTCCACAAGAAAGATGGATACATATGGAACAAAATTATTCTACGGGAAATAGAACTTAATCAATTGACAGGGAAATATTTTTAAAATTTTTCTAGTTTTTTTTAAATGCAGAAAAACTGGAATTATAATTACAAAATTTAAATTGCAAAATTAAAATGTTGAATAAAAACTTACCTTAGTGGGGGAGGGGATCTCCCCCAAGCTTATTCTTTTCATGGTCCTGGTGGAGGGAATTGTGTTGGGTCTATTCCTTGTTGGGCGTAGAACATAACCCAATGCTGGGTGTTGTAGTCTCTCATTGCTTGGACTCGTTGCTGATTTTGGACCATGTTTTGATGGAGAATTCCATGCTCCACCCGTAGCTCACCTACTTGGTTAGTGAGCAAATCCACGTCATGACGGAACTCACGATACTCTCTTCCCTACGACGAAGCAAAAGAGAATCGTGCACTTTGGGTGTGTGATGATGATCTTTGGAGTCCACTGCTTGAGCTGGAGAACTGTGTGGCGCTAGTGGATTCATCTATGAACTCTAAACCTAGAGATGTGCCTTCTTCTTGTGCAGCATATGCCATGCTGCGTGTCATTCTTTGACCTGCAAAACTCCTACGCCCTTCTTGTGTATCTGTATGAAAGGTTAGTTGCCTACACCTATACAGTTTAAGTCTTTCACAAGGGAGTGGAATTCTTTTTATGGGATCATTATTCATATATATAACAGAATCATATGGGCCATGAGCCAGAGTGTGACCTTGCACAAAATATCCTATATCTAACACAGCTCTGGGTGCATCCAAGAAAAATTGGTAATTATGAAGCTGAGCCATGTTATGCATGATTTTAGTGATCGTGGATGTAAACTCAAAAGGTCCTTTTCTGCTACTGGCTGAGCAGCAGTGATCTACCATGGCTCTAGCATGAGAGATAGGAATTTTATTCACCATGGCAAAGAGTATTCTTAGCTCAACATTTGTTATAGGCCTTACATCATCTCTAGGGAACAAGGTTATTCCTATCCAACGATGCATAAAACGTAAAGTGGGATTATGAATTTCACTTGTTCGGGGGTATCTAGCATTATCTTTCCCAGAGATTAGCTTCCAAAATTCACGTCTATCATAGCCCGGAGTAGCATGCTCAAGATTAATAGAACACTTCTCTTCACACCCAAGAACATGGCTAAACTCTTTCCAGGTTAAAGTAAGTGAATGATTAAGCAACCGGAAAGAAATCCTCTGAGCATTTGTATTAACAGTGCTTAGGAATTCTAGAGTTAAAAGTTTACTTCCTGGGTCTCTAGATATATCCCACAATTCACTGGTCCACCCTATAGCTCTAAAAACTTCATCAAACTTTGCGTCTAAACCTGTTTTAGCTAAGAGGGCAGGATCAATTACCTTGGTGTGCTCGTAGTCACGTTCCTTCAGAGTGTTGAATATGACCATCTCATGAGGTGTGAGCCGGATGCCGGTTTCAGGATCAGTGATCCATGATGATTGTTCTCCCGAATTATCGACCGGCTCGTAATGACCGGCACTATGATGTTCTTGCTCATATTCACCATGGCTAGCACTGTTGGCCATGATTTTGGTGGCATCTGAAGCGTGCGTTGACTCGTACCTTGAATCAATTGACATAATATCTGTACCTTGCGATGAACTTCCTCCTTGTAAATTTTTGGAAGAACTCCCACTGACTGAGCTACGTGCCTTCTTGAGTGCTTTCTTGAGGGACTTCATCTTACCACTCTAACTAGCTAAACTCGTACCCTTCTCTTAATTAGCAATGAAGCTTATTGAAGAGAAATGGCAAAGAATTTTGGCTCATGAGTTTGCTGGTCGAGAGTGTGTGCTTGAAAGAGTTCCTCTACATGTGTACATATAGCAGAAGAGGATGGGGAGTGTTGGGGTAGTGGGGCTCGGTCGGCCGACCGCCCCATTGCACTCTGAGTACTCTTCTGCGCAAGGTGGTGGCGTGTATGGAGGTGATTGACATGGATGGGATTGGAGGGGTCTCCACTGCACCGGCCGACCACCTCTTTGGGTGCTTTGATGATGGGCTTTGCACCACGCCAATTTGAATGATGGTGGGAGGCAAGGAGATGACAGGAGCCATATGGCCATGCCGGCTAATTAGCAAAATATGCTTGCTACTTTGGCCTTGACTGATTAGAGGATTAATGGCATGATCTTGTGCGGAGTTTCATGATCAAGAGGTTACGAAGATGATAGGAGAGTATGGCTCCTAGTGAAATCTGATATGCTTCTTGAGAAGGCACATGATTTTTTACAAAAGAGGTATGGTGATCATGGTCTTTGTTGTTCGGAAGAGATAGGAGATGAATTGGTTTGGATTGTAGTGATTATTGAATTCCTCTTGCTAGGATGTCTTTTGTGGAGTAACTTTGTATAGGACAAAGTCTTGCATGGCATGAGGAGAGAGAGATAGAGGGGGACAAGGAGAGGATGGGAGGAATCAAGATGATGTCTCCTCCTTGGCTCCTAGCTTCATTTGTTCAGAATGTAGACATAGAGCATCTCGAGGTAAGAAAGACAAGGGAGAGGAAAAGAGGAGGATGGACGGTCGGCCGATCACTAATTGTGATCTTTGGTGCCTGGTACACTGCTCCATGCATGGTACCTCGAGGTAGGGCCAAGACTGAGGGCAGTGGGGCCCAAGGCCCGGTCGGCCGACCCCACTAGGTCCTCTAAAGGGCCTAGTTTAGTGACACTAATCTACCTATGCTAATTAGAAATGCAATGCAACTTTCGTGGATGAGAAAAGATTCAAGATTTTATTATTTTTTCACGTTTTATTATGGCTAAGTATGATTATGTTTTGAGATTAATTAAAGGAGATGATCATGCAATGAAAAGATTTCAAGAATTTAAAAGAGAGTGCAAGAGGAAACTTACCTTTCCGAGAAGCCGTGCTTTCAATTACTTGAAGTAGGTTCGTCCCCCTCGTTTGCCCGTCGAGTTTGCTTGCGGGGCTTCTGAGGTGGAGCGGTGCATGGCTTGATTATCTTCTTTCGCCATACCCGTTTGGGTTTCTCCGGAGGTTGTTGCTTCACTTTTGTCAGGTAAGTATAATTAACGTAAGGATCGATTTCAAATACCTTGACTATGGAGCATTGCTCGATTTTTGGCTTGAAGTGGAATATCTCTTGGGTTCCATTGATGTTGAATTGAATTTCTCCAGCTCCTACATCGATATGTGCATTGGCGGTGCTGAGGAATGTTCTTCCTAGGATGAGTGGAGTCTTCTTGTCTACCTCCATATCCAACACCACAAAATCCACGGGGATGAAAAATTCTCGTATCTTGACGGGAATATTTTCGGTGATCCCCGCAGGGTAGCGAATTGATTGATCCGCTAGCTGTAAACACATTGGTGTAGGGGACAAAGTAGTATGAGTTAGTTTGTCGAATACTAACTTTGGCATGACACTGATGCTTGCTCCCAAGTCGCAGAGAGCATGCTCGAATTGCTGAGTCCCGATGGAGCAATCAATGGTAGGACACCCTGGGTCCTTCTTTAATGGCATCTGGTTAAGTATAGCTGCACTACACTCCTCCGTCAACTTGATGACTTCAGTTGTGGGTAACGGCCTCTTGTTGTTGAGAATATCCCGTAGATACTTGGCATAGGTTGGCACCTGCATTGCATCAAGTAGAGGTATATGGACATATAATTGGCGGATTACCTCAACGAATATCCCAAAGCGCGCGTTCATCTGAGGATTTTCTTCTTGGCTTGCTTGGGAATGGTAGTAGTATGTTTGTATCATAGTACTCATGTGGGGTTGTTCTTCCAAGAAACTTAATGGAGTCTTGGAGGGGTGCAGGTTCTTCTTCTTCTTCTTCTTCATGTTGTTCTTCTGCTTCAACTTCTTTTTCCTTTGTTGTTTTGCCTGAAGTATTAGGATGTGGTGGATCGCGAGTGGACATACCCCCCTCTCGTGGTCACCGCATTTATACTAGAGACTTTTTCAGGCTTACCAAGGTATGAAGCAGAAGATATCAATTGAGAAAGTTTTCCTTCTATCATGTTATTGAAATTCAATTGATTCTTTACAACAGAAGCAAAGTCATTCATTTTATTGTTTAAGGTTTCAAGGATCTTATCATTTGCGGCTAACTTATTGTTTAAGCTTTCATTAATCCTAGCTTGGCTTAAGACAAGATCTTTAAATGAAGGTTGATTATTAAAGCTTTTACCTTCATTACCTTGATGGAAGGGCCATGGCTTTGATCCAAATTGCTGAGGTTGATTCTCATTGTTGTTGATGAAGCTCACGCCTTCATTTGTTTCAGGGCAATTGTTTCCTGAATGATTCCCACCACATATCTCACACCATTGCTTTGCCTTGTTAGCCCGTGTGGAGGCAGTGTTGGATGGCTTCTCTATCCTTCTTGAAGTTGGCTCGTTCTTCGAGTTTCTTCATCAAGAGATCCATACTTGTGGAGAGTGCACTTACTTCATGAATAGTTTCTGCACTCTTTTTCTTGAATGGGAGCCTTTCATCTTTCCACCCTTGATTCGTCACTATCTTCTCAATGAGATCTATTGCTTGTGTGACGTTGAGTGAAGTGAATGCTCCTCTTGCGGCTGCATCAAGGTGACTACGGGTTATTGGTGTTAACCCATAGTAGAAGCCTTGAATCAAGAGCCAATCTTGAATTCCATGATAAGGGCATTCCCGAATGTACTCCTGGAGACGTTCCCATGCTTCAGGAATAGTCTCGTCTGCTTGCTGTTGGAAGCTTGAAATTCTTCCACGAAGAGCGGTGGTTTTGCCCATCGGAAAGAATTTCTTGAGGAAGGCATTGGTACACTTCTCCCAAGTGGCAACTTCCTCAGAATGAGCATAGAACCATTGCTTCGCCTTCCCGAGTAATGAGAACGGGAAAAGGCGAAGACGAATAATATCCGATGCAACATTCTTAATGGAAATAGTGTCACTTACCTCCAAGAAGTGTTGGAGATGTGCATTAGCATCCTCATGGGACTTCCCGCAAAAAGGGTTGACTTTCACTAGGCTGATCAAAGCTGGCTACAGCTCGAAGGTAGCACCCCTGTATTCACGTCTGGTCCTTGGGCCACGTGAGCGACTGAAGGAGCCGAGAAGTCGGAAATAGACTCTTGAGCCATAGCTTGCTTGATAAACGGAGTGGAGCCTCCTTCCTCGAGTGGATCTGAGTTTGAGGTGAGCTTTCGAGGAGACACTAGACGATGTCTAGAGTTTCTTTGGAAACTCTTAGGATTTTCAAATGAGGTTGCTCGAAACTGGAACTCACTCATACAATGCCTTGCTTCACAATTAAGAAAGACAAAGGCAAGGGGTAAGCCCCTACAACTATTTGATAGTAAACTCTGGATTCAATTCTATTAAAATTTCTAGGCTATGCTTTCCCCGGCAACGGCGCCAGAAATGCTTGTTGGTATTTCATATGACTATTGGATAAATCTGCAAGCGCACAGATTATACCGATGTAGCACTTCACCCAGGAGTATTCCGGGGTATCATAATTTATATTCTCCCAAGGGAAAGCGGAGCTAGAAATAATAATAAAAGAGAGATCCTAGAGATTGCCTCAATTTAGTACCAAATAGTGTAAGGGGGTAATCGATATAATAATAGGAAGGTGATGATGTAACAAACCGGTAAAGATAAGTAAGAGATGACTAGAGAGTGTAACTATGTGGGAGGACAACGAGAGAGTAAAAGGACTCCTGTGATTCCAACTCTACCTTTGTGGATCTAACTATGGCACTCAATTGAGACAAACATCGATTGATTCCTTAATACAAGTATGCTAGGCGAGGGGATAGATCAGTAGGAGGACAAAACTCCTACCGGACCGTGCCCTCTTCTTATGGGGGCCTTATCTTTTAAGAACTTGCCTAAGAACACGTGGTGGAATACAATGACTAGACAAGGCTATCACCTCTTGCTAGCTACCACAAAAAATCCGTGCAACAAGCATTAACCAAAGGCAAGATTAAGTATAAGCACCACGCTTACACCTATTCTCACTACTCTAATCGTGTATACGACAACTAGAATACCCTATGATAGGCGCTGATCGCATACAGGAAAGGCCACAAGGATCTCAATCTAGTTTATAACAACTAATTGACAAGATAACCACAACAATACTATAGCAAGTATACTATTGCACTAAGTAAAGGCTAAGTAAAGTAAAGAAGGAATATTGTATTAACTAAGTAAAGTCTTACAAAAGGGAAAAGATACAAGATCTTATACCAGATCCTCCGGGAAGACAACTCCGGAAAGCCCGAGCAAAGCTCAACTCAACTCTAACTCCCACACTAGACAACACCAATAGACTAATCTCCACTTGAGAACAATAGTGGTTTGTATGGATTACATCATGATTAGAGAGGGAGGTCTTGGCCTCTATTTATAGTGGAGGGTGGAGTAGTGGCTACTCCAGCGCCACGTCATCGATCCAGGGGGCTTCAATCCTCCTCCCTTGGATCAAACTATCATAGAACCGCCTTGGATGAATGATTTGCATTTGCAACATGTGCTTGATAGTATGGCGGTTGAAAGGGGTCCAACCGACCTAGGGGGGGTGGTCGGCCGACCCCCCCCCCTATGGCCAATGGGCCATCCCTTGGCCTTCTGGGTGTGGCCCCACTGGCTAGGGACTGAATGGGGGGCAGGTGGGCCCAGGGGGTGGTCGGTCGACCCCCCCCCCTTGGGGTCTCTGGCCCACCTCTTTCTCCCTGGTGCTGGTCCCACTTGTCATAGATGTTGGGTGCTAGTTGTCGTGTTGATCTCTTTGGTGTGGGCCCATGAATCCATATACTTTGCATGTAAGCCGTTGGGAGGAAGCACATAGTGATCCAAAGGTTGGAAATCACTCTGAAGGGCTTCTCCTGGATCATGGCCGAGGGGGGAGACCTGGTGGGCCCATAGGGTGGTCGGCTGACCCCCTATGTGGGTCCCATTGGGTCTCTTTTGCTCCATTTCTTCAATACTGCACAAAATACTCATGGACATGTGGAACTTGTTATTTTATAAAGTATGCTCATGCAATGATTGTTTTATCCTTTATCCTGAGGCTATTGGCAGCATTTTAGTTATATAAAAGAGCATCATATTTTGTGCAACACCTCGGGTCCTCATCCGCGGAGGTCCATCGGGGACCGATCTCTATTCACAACAGTCGATGTGTATAGTACCTGGGTCCGTTCGCTAGGAGCCGAGGGCTCGATGCCACCCCTTGTGGGGTTTACCACATATTCTGTTATCTGTTGAAGCCTAAACACGTTCACTAAGTGCGTTCGACGTGAAGACGTCTACGTTCTGGCCGCTAGGGCCCACTCAGCAACGTCCCTCACTCTTTGATTTTGGTCGGGAAGGCTGTCGAACCCATGGAACTAGGCCAACCCAAGATCCCTCGGCCTTGTTAACTTACCTAGATTCACGTCATAGCCGGTAAGGAGGCCAACGACCCATTAGGTTTTTCGTATAAGTGTGGCAAACGGCGCGAGTTGCCGTCTGTTGCAAAAGGTCGCCACCGCCGCCGCCGCCCCTGCATTCTGGATATAGAAAATACGGCAAGCTGAACGAAATTTCTTCAGGCTAGCGTGCTTACCGGCCATTCAAACCTCTTTTGTCGACCATGGTATCTTGGCTGCGCTCCGTCATGTTCCAGGCTCAGCTGCTGAAGTTGGTGCGAGAGGGGAGTCTTCCTCCACCCTTCGATCCGTCGTGGTGGTTGCTGCCTGAAGACGAACCTTCCCCTAGCCCGCCTGAGGGCTACGTCGTTTCCTTCGTCGAGTTCCATCAGCGTGGGCTGGCGGCGCCTCCGCATCACCTCTTCCGAGGTTTGCTTGACTACTATAAGCTCGAGCTCCATCATCTTAATCCCAACGGTGTTCAGCAGATTTTGACCTTCGTGGCTTTCTGGAAGGGGTACTTGGGGATCGAACCTCACTTTGATCTATGGTGGCAGCTGTTCTCCATGGGACGGCTCGAGGATGCCTTTCGTGCCATTCAAATTTTAAAGAAAGCCGACGTGCGTTCGTGCGATGTGACTGGTGGTTATTTTTCCAAAGGGGTGGTGCCTTTGCGTCAGCGGGTGCTGATGCTGTTTTAGATGACGAGGGATGCGTCTCCTGAGGGGACAGTGACCGCTTTAGAGGTGGCGGATGTGGATGTCGTGGCGGCACGCATTCGGCTCGTCACCGGGGCGGCCGACGCGTCCTACCCTATCGACGGTGTTCCCAGGATGCTCCCTGACCCGGACATGAAAACCCTGGTATTTTCTTCTTCCCCTTTCTTCTTGTTGGTGAAGCATCGTCTTTTTTACTCCCCTACTGCTGACCGATTAGGAGGCGGGTTTGGCAGGTTGGTCGTGTTGAGGTCCGCCCCAGTCGTCCCCCTCTTCTAACCACCACGTCGAGGCGGGCCAATAGGGAGCGCAATGACGAAAGCTAGGCGCGGAAAACCCGTAGGAGCGCTCGCCATATTCGGAATGAGGATCAGAAAAAGAGAGGAGAATGGGGAAGAGGTTTCGTCAGCGTCGGAGGATACCGACGATAAGGACGATGATTTCTCGGACCCTGAGGACTCCCCTTCTCCTGAGGTGGGTGGTCCGTCATCGCAATCTGGACCCTTGAGATCTCCTCCGGGTGCTAGTCCGCCCGAGGTGGTGGAGGTTTTGGGTGACGTCGCGGCACCGGCCTTGGAGCTTGTGCCGACCGATTTCGCCGCGTCGGTATCGGATGACGCGTCCGCGGCGACGTCTTCCTTGCCTGCACCACCGCCTAAGGGCATCCCTGCCCTGGTACTGCTGGCCGCCTCCACACCCGAAGTTGTAACACGGGCATCGCAAGCAAGTCGTGGGGATCGGCCAGCACCGTGCGCTTCTTCCTGTATGTGCAAACCATCGTTTCTGGGTACGATGATGTCGGGCGCCCGACCGAAGCGTCTTGCGCTAGCTCCGAGGTGAGCCTAGTCTGACCCGCTTTGTTGTTCAGAAAACTTATCTTGTCTGCTTCATCGTGTATTTCTGCACTCGGAGTGTTGGTTGCCTAACTTTGGCTCCGGCGAAGAGGTTGGCGGCCTCGCGTCCCCAAGGCTCGTCCGGGAATGCGGAGGCTTTCCCGCCGGGCAGGGCGTTTGCGACTGCAGCCTCGAGCGGCGTGGGGAACGAAGCTGCTGCTGTTACTCTATCCGGGACCAGTGTCTTTGATGTCGGCTCCTCTTCGGCACGGCACCTTTCATCAGAAGTTGTCTTGACGGTGGTTCCGTCGCCACCCCCTTCGTCGGACACCGGGGCTGTTCCGCCCTCGGCTCCTATGTTTGTGCCTAGGATCCCAGCATTGTCCCTAGCTGAGTTCGGTCCAGGTATCGGGGTGGTTCCCGGCCCCGTCGCGGCGTCGGAGGTGATTGAGGTTCTTCCTCCCTTTCGAATGACCCCTGGGGAGGTGGCTGTGAGGCCTCGGAACCAGCACGGCCACCCCATTCTTTGGAACCGACCGAGCGACCCCGAAGCCGTGTTTGCTTTGGATGACCGGCTCAAGAACTCCTATCTGTAGGTGGTCCACCAGGGTGTTCAGGATATGATGAGGGTTTGGGATGACGTAATCACTCCCAACATGGAGGTGACCTGCTCAGATTTTTAGCCTAGTCGTGTTTGGTTTTTTATGGCGTTTCCTCATGCTTCTTTTTCCACAGGCGATATGTGAGTGCAGCACTCTTAAGTCGGCTTTCCTTCGCGAGGAGGCCGGGGTCTGGCAGGCTGCTGCCGAGGACCGTCAGCGAATCATTGTTCTGGAGGCCGAGCTGGTCGAGGCTCGAGGGCAGGCTCATGATGCCTGTCAGGCCGAAAAAGACATGTGTCAGAGGTGTGAGACTCAGATAGCTGCTCATGAGGCTACTGAGAAGAAACTGAAGGAAACCGAGGAGCTCGTGACGCGCCTGGAGCATGCCCGGACGTTAGTTCAAGATCGGGTGCAAGTGGAGAAGAACCATCGTCGTCAGGCTGAGGAGGAAAGGGACAAACATCTTGACACCATTCTTGCCCGGGATGCCGAGTTGCAGCACGAGCGGCGAGAGATCAATCGCTTGGAAAATGATGCGGCCATGGCCCGAGAGGCCCAGACCCAGCTACTTGCTAAGGCCGCCGATCGTGCAGCTCGCCTCATGGAAGAACTGGAATGTACGTGGCTCCTTCGGGGTGTCTTTGTTTATGTCATCACTTGCTGGGCTGGCTGACTCCACAATTTCCAGATGCCAAGAGCTGCCTAGACTAACAAGCAATTAGCAGAGAACGGCTCCAAAAAGAAGTTGCTGAGGCTAAAACGCTCGCGGAGGAGTCCTCTAGATCACGGGTAAGGCTTGAGACGGTTTTGATCTCCATCCTTCAAGATCTTCATGTGCCCGTCGACCTTGGGGGCACCCTTGAGACGGCCCTTTCCAGCCTACCTAGCCGGGTCGATGAGTTTATCAAGACCGGGGCAAGGAGGGGCGCGTTGCGGGCTGTGTCCATTGTGCGCTGAGACTACCCATCCACTTGCGGCCAAGATTGAGAAGGAGATGGAGCCCGTCGCGGTCGGGATGCTTCGGACGCTGGAAGACGAGGCTATCGGCAAAGAGGGCGACGATTCCCCCAACGCTCCTGAACAGGTCCCGGAACACTGATCATAACCTCCGGACCCATCTGTGGCTCGTATCCACGCTGGAATGGTTGCCACGAACTTTGGGCATGCCTCTTTTTTTTGTTTTTTTCACGTCGGACGTCTTATGTTTCTCATGTGTCACGTAGCCCCGGGTGAATGGCTTCCTTCGCATGGCGTCTTCCGAGAGGAAGGCCTTTATCTAGCGTGTTATTACTGTCTTTGTGGTTGTTATTGATTTGGGCAAGCCAGTCTTCTTGGTTTTTGGAGCACCCACTTGTGGCCTATAGTTCTCAGCCGTCGTCTTGGTTGCGAGCTGCTTCGGGGCCGCAAGAGTCGGGGTGTACACACAGCTCTCGTCGTCACCTGTGCCATGGGGTCGTGGCTATTGTGGTGACACCCTTCGGTCCCTACATCCTTAACTCTCGGTAGGTGAGATTTGGGACGGCCATAAACTTTGCGTGATATGGTCATCTGGGTGTAGACGGACAAATCAGTCCAACCGATGAAGTTCGCCTTTCTGCCCTGGGTTATCCCAAAGATCGGGGCCCTCGTGGGTCACGGGCGTAACCGTGGTATTCTCATTGCATTGAGGGCCCCATCACAGGGAAAATTGAGTGTACTCCCGCTGTCTCTAAGGACTTCCAGGAGGTATTTTGTACTAACAATATGATTTAGTAACTAACAGATATCACCTGAAATATGAAAAATAGTCGGAATGATTGTTACTACAAGTAATCGGTAGACTCTGAACACCTGGGCAAAACGGGAGCAGTGGGGGTGGCTGCGTATACCTCTTGTCGGGCAACCTCTTACTAACCCCTAGGGTCGCATGCCACTGGGTCGTCGAAGATTGTCAACGTCTCGCTCGCCGGACCGTAGCTATCATCCCTTCCTCTGTCGTCCTACCGATCGTCCTTTTTCTTCTTTACCCACTTCTTCGTCTTTAACCCCCATTAAGGAACTTTTTCATGAGGTTGCAGTCCTTGAGGGGGTGATTTATGGGGGTTGTGTGGTTCGGACAGGGTTGTTCCAACATTTTCTCAAAGTGGTCATTAACCGGCCCGTCCTTTTTCCCCCGTTCTTTTCTATCGTCGCAACGAGCGGCGGATCGTACCATGGCCGGTTTCGCCCCTTCTTGTGAGGATGAGTCGAGGGCCCTTAGGCCCCTGCTTCGTAGTACCGGTTCCTATCGCCCGTGCCTTGGAAGACAGCGCCGACCGCTTCCTCGCCCAAGGCGTGGCTCGTGACGATGTCGAGCAGCTCCTTCGTTGTCTTGGGCTTTTTACGTCCTAGTTTATGAACCAGAGACTCGCAAGTTGTCTGACAGGAATGCGGTGACAACGTCGCCATCGGCTACATCCGGGAGCTCGATGCTCTACCGGGAAAAGCGATGAATGTACTCGCGAAGGGTCTCGCCTCGCTTTTGTTTACAGTTCTTGAGATCCCAGGAGTTCCCGGGCCGTACATAGGTTCCCTGAAAGTTCCGACAAAGGATTCTTTCAGGTCCCCCAAGCTCCGGATCTTTCCTTTTGGGAGGTGCTCCAGCCACACGTGTGCCGTATCCGAGAGGTACAGTGGTAGGTGACGAATTATGAAATTATCGTCGTTCGCCCCACCTGCCTTGCAGGCGAATCGATAGTCCTCCAGCCAGAGGCCAGGGTTCGTGAGCCCGTGTACTTCTGGATGTAGGTAGGTGGTCGGAATCATGAAGGGACCCGCGTGGCATGTATGCGCGAGGAAAAACATCGTGGTCTGGTGGGCTCCGGGCTAGAGTCCCGGTCCTCGTCAGGGTCATGTCGTCCGCCCCTGCGTAGATGCCGTCCGCGTCGCCTGTCAATGCCGTCGCAGTCACTTTGCCCATGGCCGTTGCTTTCGAAGCACGCTGCGCGGCCGGGACGCCGCCTGGCCGGCTCCTGATCTCTTGCGAGGATTGGCCTTGGTCTCTGGCGAACGGAGTTCTTGGGTGGTGGTGTGTTTTGCACGCTGGAGAGAGCCCCCGCTCTCTCTCGCGCCGAGCTCTCCGCTTGTTGAGCCGTCGTGTGGTCAAGGAGGACGCGTAGCTCTCCTCTAAGCTTCTTTTTCTCGGGCGTCGTGGGCTCTGGAAACTATCTCATGAGCATGGCGGCAGCAGCTATGTTCTGTTGTGCCCTTGGGAAAGTCGGTGGAGACACGTCGTCCTTGACTATGCGGCGTTGCACCTCTCGAGCTCGGGCTCGGGGGCCGACCATTGGCCGGGGGTTTAGCTGCTGCTCGAGGAGAGCGTGCTCGTTGTCAATCTGGTGATGAGTCTCGTCGAGCTCATTCTGTCGGGCATGCATAGCATCAAGGTTGACGTGCGGTGGGGTGAGAGCCTCCTGGTCTTGGGGAGGATCTCGTTGCCATCCTCGTCGAGGTCACGCACGGCTCCCTCGGGGGTGGGTTCCCTACCGTCGCACATGAATCACTCTCGCGAGGGGGCCTCGCTGACCTCGGGGGTGACGCGCTCAACCCCCGTACTGTCGGAGCTGGAGAGAGTCAGGTCCTCCTTCGTTAGGAGGTCATAAATCGACTCGATGGTCCCCACGAATTCATCGTCAGGGGTGTCGGTCATCTTCAAAGTAATGAGCCGCTCGAGGATGGATGCGGCGCTGACAAGATCGAACGGATACGTGGTCGGGACACCTTCTTGTAGTGGCGCGCCTCCCTCGATCTGGATGGCGCCGTCAACGTAGGAGAGTTCCTGCCTCTGTACATGGTTCGGAGAGGATCGTGGCGCCCTGCGTCCCTCGGCGCGCTGTCGTGGTTTGCGCCTGCGGAGGAGCGGGCGGTCGCTGCCCTCGGAGGACTATTCGTCCGAGGCATAGTATGTCATCCGCCTCGCGGCGGGTTCTCTCCCCGCGTCGGGGTCGGGGAGGAGGTTGTCAGCGCATCCCTCGGTGTCCTGGTGGACCCTCTCCGTCGCGGTGACGGCTCTGAGGCAGCTGTCACCTGGTGGCGTTTCGTTGCCATCGAAGTTAGGGTATGAGTCCAGTAGGTAGTCGTACTGGGAGCGCACGAAACAAAACACGACATGCTCATCCGCGTAATCGATTTCGTGGCCATCGTCGTCAAAGTCCCCTATGCCGCTCATGAATGCCTCGAGCGGGTGGAGTCCTCTGTCGTTGTTTCGGGGGGTTTCTTCCCCAAGCCCGGTGAGGTTGGCTCCAGGGCCTCGCGGCCCGAGGGCCTCAACCAGTGCATCCCTGCGAGGAGCCGAGGAGTCTTTGTCCGACCGAGTCATGGCGTTGACAACCTGGTCTGGCAAAGGCAGCACGCGGTTGAGGGTCCCGTCCGGGGAGCAAGCGAACTCCAGGCTTCCAAAGCGGATGAAGAAGAGCCCTAGGTTGTCGGAGTTGGGGAGGCCATTCAAAACCACTAAGGCGTCGCAACACGCGATGCCCCCTACCTGGCGCACCAACTGTGGGTGTTTAGAAACTACCAATGAGTAAATTTGTACGTGTGTCGGGATCCGAATGGTGAGACAAAGAGACAAGAGATTTATACTGGTTCAGGCAAGAAATCCAGTGTGTAGCTGCTTGTGTTCCTTATCTCTGCTTGGAGGGGGTATACAAGCTGCATCGAGAGAGGGGGTATGAGTCCTAGGTCTCTGAATGCTTCGGTGAGTGAGTGTTCTAGCTCTGTTGTTTTTTGGTGTCGTCCCCCCTTGCTCTCCTTTTATAGTCGCAAGGAGCTCAGGGGAGTTACAAGAGTGCGCCGAGAAGGATCTACCTAGGAGGTTATGCTTTGTCCTTGTCTTCTTCAGGAAGGATAGTGGACACTCATAATACTATATTCATATTGCCCTTGTACTTGGTCGGAGGCTGGGTGTCGTGTCGGCCCTTCGTTGCACCGCCGGAGAATACGGGGGGGGGTCTGGTTGAGCCCGTAGTAGGATAGAGGCATGGTAGTCTATTGTTCCGTCGGCGGGTACACCGTTGTACCCTCTTCCAATTCTTTTTGTAGACGCCAAGATTCCTCCGCGCCTGGCCAATGGACTCCGTTATTCTGAGGGGCCCCCTGTACCTGACGTACCCCGTTCGGAGGGTTCCTGTAGGGGCCGGGGGCGTGTGAGACTGACTCTGCTCCCACGAGAGGCATGATTCCTATCTGTCCACGAGTCCTGCCCCGTCTCGTCCCCGATAGGGGAACTCGACATGTCTCCGTTCGGGCAGGAGCCAGAGTGTTATCCTGAGCCTCGGATTATACGGGGTGTACGATTATACCTTTGTTCCTATCTTGTGGAGAGTGCATCATCACCGGCTAAGGACTGGCGGCCTCTCCCCTCTGGATAGGGGTAAATGGGTCATTGCTTTACCTCCGACGTGCCTCCTGCAACCCCCGGCCTTACTGTGAAGACCTGGGCTGGTTTTAAGCTAGAAGGATGTTGGTATGGGTGGAGATACGGGCACGTCTTCCTGGGTTGTGGAGTCACCTCGCTTTCAACATCGGGCGAGGCGGAGTCGCGTCTGCCCGGGGCACGTCTCCCTACCTGGGCCGGTTGGGTCGCGACTCCTGCACCTCTCCCTTTGTGGGCCTACGATGATTCAACCCTAATGGGCCTCTCATCCTTTCTCAGATGGTTATAGGTAGATCTTTGCTTGTTGATTGGTTTTGAAAGTTTACTGTTAAATTAGGTATCTGACACCTCTGTTCTTGTGATCATCATCATCTTTGTCACTATTGTAGGAACATTGAGCATTGAGATGATCAAAGCTTCCACACTTGAAGCACTTTCTTCGCTCATCATAGTTCTTGGAAGAGGTCTTCTTCCTTCTTGCACGGTAACCCTTATTCTTCATGAACTTGCCAAATCTCTTCACAAATAGAGTCATTTCTTCTTCATCCACATACTAGCACTTGATTCTTCAATCTTGCTTTTCCCCTTGTGTGATGAATTAGCTTTGAATGTTGCACTCTTCTTCTTATCATCCTTCTTCACATCTTCCTCCTTGTTGTCCTAGTATGTATCTTCGGTCATTACATCTCCCAAGACTTGATTGGGTGTCATGGTGTTGAATCCACTTCTCACAATCAAGGTTACAAGAGTGTCAAACCGGGGAGGAAGACACCTCAAGAACTTGTGAGAGAAGTCCTTGTCCTCAACCTTCTCACCAAGAGCCGTGAGATCATTGACTAGCACATGGAGCCTATGGAACATCTCCGGCACATTCTCATCATCGTTCATCTTGAAGCTTGCAAACTTTTCTTTGAGGATGTATGCCTTTGCTCCCTTGACGGCTTGAGTGCCCTCAAATGATTCTTTGAGCTTCTTCCAAGCCTCATGAGAACTCTCTAGATTCTTGATTTTCTCAAACACCTTCTCATCAAGAGCCTCATGAATAGCACTAAGAGCAATGTCATTGTGTTGCAACTTCTTTTCTTCGGCCGCAGTGGGATTTTCCTCATTCACCACTTCAAACTTCTTGTCCACCATAAGCTACACCTTCTGGCTAATTGACTTGATATGAGCGGTCATCTTGACTTTCCAATAGCCATAGTTGGTGCCATCAAACCTGGGTGATTTCTTCATGTTGTTGATATGAGCCATCTTCACACCGTAGGTCGTTAAGCCTCAAATCAACGGTGTCCAAGCTCTGATACCACTTGAAAGGGTCCTAAGGATGGCTAGAGGGGGGTGAATATCCTAATTAAAATAAAATCTACAAGCCAACTCAACTACAAGTTAGAAAAACAAATAGCGAAGCGAGTTTTGCGCTAGCCTAGAGGGGTGATGTAAAGCCACCTATCCACAAGAGCTATCCTAATAGTTCTAGAGTCACAACTCCTACACAAGCTAACAAACTAGAGAGCGAGACAACTAACACAAGCTACAAACAAAGCACAACCTAATATCTCTACTAAGCAAGGAACAAGAATGTAAAAGAGAGAGGAGTGATTGATATACCGAAGTGTAGTGTAGGGGATGAACCATTCAAGTGAATACCAAGATGATCAATCAATCACAATGAGACAATGGTCGACACTTGATTTTCTTCCGAGGTTCACTAGTTTGCCAACTAGCTAGTCCCCATTGTGGCGAGTCACTCACTTGGAGGTTCACGCGCTAATTGGAATCACACGCCAAACCCGTCATCGGGTGCCGCACAACCAACACAAGATGGGGCTCACACAAGCCACGCGCAATCCACTAGAGTTGCCAATTGTGATCTCCCGCGGGGAAGGCATAAGAACCCCTTACAATCACTTGTAGTCGATGAAGCACAATCACCAAGCTTCTCGAACCACCTCCGCTGCTCCAAACCATCTAGGTGATGGCAATCACCAAGAGTAACAAGAAATCCGCAGCGAAAACGCCTCCCAAGTGCCACTAGATGCAAGCTATATGCAAAATGCACTTGGATCACTCAATCTCTTTTGGATTATCACTAACCAAGCATGGAGATGAGTGGGAGGAAGAGTGCTCAGCTCTAGAGGGTCTCAAGTTGATCAAAGGTGCGAGAGAGATCACCCCAAGCTGGCCAACACATATTTATAGCTCTCCCTCAAAGGAACTAGCCGTTACACTGAAAACGTGACCATCGGACGCTCTTCAAGTTTGCAACGAATGCTCCGTTGAGATCGTCCATCGCTAGTCCAGAGAGTGTCCAGAGAACACCTGAAGCCATCGAATGCGTCTGATGCCTTGCCAACGGTTGCTTTGTTAGAAGCAGGTTCCACCATCCATCGGATGCTCCACAGAAGTTTTTCCAGCGTCCGTCACCAGCGTCTGGTCCAGCGTCCGTCACGAGTCCAGTAAGCATCCAGAGAGCTCCAGTTTGCATCGGACGCATTCGTCGCATACCTAACGGACGATCCTCAACGTCCGATGCCAGGTCTGCGCCGAGACTTAGCTAGGGTCATGCATCAGACACTCCGTCGCATGTGACTCAGTGTCCGTCGCTAGCGTCTAATGCCCCTTTTCTTGACCAAAACTTGTCTCTACTTTTCCACACTTGCTCCAAAGTGCCAAACACTAAGTATACTCTTTAGTGTGCAGGTTTTGGCATGTTTTGCTTGTCAATTAACAAGGTTGTATGTCACTAGATCCTAAATGCATATGCAATATAGATAACACCTAGTGGCACTCGACAAACCGCAATCACTTTTGCATTTCCCCTCTTAATAGTACGGTTGTCTATCCTAAATGTGGTCACACCCACTTGGTGTCTTGATCACCAAAAGAAAAGCCCTACCTTATACCTTTGTCTTGCTTAGCTTAGGGTCTTTCCACTTTCCTTCTTCTCCAAGTGTGAGCTTTAGGCTTGCATCATTTAGCTTCCTTGCTTGCTCCACCACTTGATCACCTTCCATATGTGTACTAAACCTACCCATCCACTTAGAGCTAGGTTAGTAACTTAGGTTTCATTAATTACCAAAACACTAGAGATCTCTCACATGGTGGCATGATTTAGGAGAAGTACCTTAGAGTCAATTTCAAGCTTCAGATCTACTTTTTGTTTCTCTAGACAACACAAGATGAAGTCACATGGATTCTCGAAGTAACAATGATGAAAGATCCAACAATTGACAAGCATGAACACTCTTCATGAAAAATGGGGACACCTTTTAGAAGAAGGTAGCGGGGCCCAGGAGTCATAGGGGGTCGGCCGCCCATGGTCCCTTTGGGGTGCCAGCTTCTCCCATCGACCTATGCAAGCCTCCATGTAGCACAACGGACATGTGCACTATCCAAACCATCTATCTTATGATGGTTTGATCCAAGGGAGGAGGACAGAAGGCACATGGATCACTAACATGGCGCTGCAGTAGCCTCTACTCCACCTCCACTATAAATAGAGGGTCATACCCCCTTCGAGATTCATGATCATTCAAGCTACAAGTGAAGATTAGTGTAGTTCCACTCTCTTAGTAGTTAGTCTGGGAGTTAGAATTGAGTTGAGCTTACTCAGGATTTCCAAAGTCGTCTTCGAGTTTGCTATAGCTCTTGTATCTTTCCATCTTTAGTCTTACGCATTTAATATATTATTTCTGCTTTGTTTTACTAAGTCTTTACTTATATACAACATTATACTTGTTATAGTGGTGCCGATCTTAGTTAAGTTCATAGTTGTTATATGTTAGATTGAGATCTTGTTCCTATGCTTGTACGCGATCATTATCTGACATAGGATACTCTAATTGGCCTAAGATCTAGATTAGAGCAGTAAGAAAAGGTGTAAGTGTGGTGCTTATACACTATCTTGCCCTTGGTTATCGCTTGTTTGCGCGGATTATTTGTAGTAGCTAGTAGGTGGTGATAACCGTGTCTAGTTTTTGTAGTCCACCATGTGTGAGAGGCAATATTCCAACGTGTAAAGCGGGTGCTAGAGAATTTGAAACATGCCGATTGAAATGAAACCTAGTACATGGTCTCATCTTCTTACTTTATATATATATATATATATATATATATATATATATATATATATACAAGTTTTTATATGATATAGTTTGGACCTAAGATTAAACTATATCACCTCTTCTTGGTGCATCTCTTGTGATAGCATCCATCCATATTTTTGCTTTCAACTTTTAATCTTGTTAGTTGTTGTAATGTATTAATCTATATGTTAAACTCTGGCAATGTATATTTTTTTTTGAATTTCCCTTATATATTTTTCTTACTAAAAATGTTTACATGTCCAATGTATTGTAAACATACTACCTTTAGTAAGATTATATTTCATTCCAAATTGTTTTGCATCATGTTGTATAAGGTAGCTTTTACGACCAACTCTTTTGACTTATTATTTAACTTACTTATTATCGCTAATCAAAGTTGACCCTATATGGAAATTTATAGAAACAAGGTATGGTATTAAAGATATGAAGAACTTTAGAATATTTATTTGAGGCTATATTATTATACAAAGAAGATTTTTTACAAGTTAGGTGGTTGATTAGGTTAAAATGGGAAACCGAGAGTAATACGCTGGAAATCCTTTCTCTACACTATAAGCTAGATTGTTTGGATCAACAAAATATTTTTTAGCAGATATATTAGTTTATTATTTAGTGCAAACGAAACATGGCCTAAAGCAATTAAGTAGCACGATGTATCGAAAGTACATCCTTTCTATTATACTCTCCTTCCTATCGAGTCTCAACCATTAGATGAGTACCTTGTGGCAGAGGGGTTGATTTTAGGCCATTTCTTCGTTTTCCATACAACTATGGGTGACTGCCATTGTGCAACATGGTGTTGGAGGGGAAAAACTTCGACGCAGGGTACCACCTGCAAGTAATTAGACGGTGATCCAGTCAACTAACTCTCTTGCATGCTTGGATAATGCATGCCCCCAAGTCCGACGATCATGCGCCGGCCGGGAAAAAAAGAGGCCACCGGATCGAGTCGTTCTAACAATGCACTATATACTCCGGTCCGCGCGCTCAACCATGCCGTTCGTCGTCGTTGCTTTCTTGCATTGTCGGTTCAACAATATTCTTTCTCACTATTAGTACTTTATACTTAATCAACCATGTCATATGTCGTCGTAATTTTGTTCAAAAAAGAAAGCTTCTTCTGTAGTATACTTTACTTCCTTTTTACGTAGCTCTCTTTCTCATTATTACTGGGGTATGAAGTCAAATATACAAAAGAAGCTCGTGCGGTAGAAACTTTCGATTGTCCTACCCTGTCACGTACTCTTTTTGGTTAGCTTGCACCTTCGCTGCTGGTTTAGATTACATTACCATCCATGTTTCCAGTTTAACCAAAATTTCCTATCACCATGGCTTCTAGCTGGCATATATACCGTTCTAGTGCCCACAGCTAGAAGCCTAGAAGTCATGGTGATAGGAAAATGGTGCACGGCCCCTCATCTTTTCATTTCTGCAGGCTAAAGTCTGGTCAAAAGGTCTGGGCAATGAGAAAAAAAAATGTCGTTTCAACTTTGGCTACCAATTTTTCTACTCGTAATATTAGTACCCCAGTGAACTATTATCTGCCACCACTTCGCAGTCCCCATGCTCTGAATCTTTCATTTTTTTTCCATCTACCCACTAGTAGTAGAGAAACGGCCTTTCGTCGATTGTCAAAAACAACTTTAGTCCCGGTTATTTTTTTGTTCGGGGCTAATAGACCTTTAGTTCTGGCACTCACAATCCTGGTGCCCTCTCTCTCTTATCGCTTATATTATATGAACCCTGGGTATATCAATACATGATTGTTAGAGTGCGTAACAAAAAATTTCCATCACACTTAACCGTATGATCTTCGGAAGACGTTCTTCAGGCCCTGAGTCCAACGCTCTATATCACACACAACCCATGTAGCCTCAGAGACGTTAACAGGCTTCCCTGTCACCATGTAACCCTAAGATTTTCTAGGTCTATAGTCATGGGCTCTGATACCACTTGTTAGAGTGCGCAGTGCAATTTGGTCCAGCTCGCTATACCCATGAGCCGGTGCCCTTCAGGCCTAGATCCCCCGGAGCCTACAACTTACCTGGATATTGGGTCTAACTGAACCCAAAAGACTAATCTGATAGGTGAGAGCTACCCCGCCTTATAAGTTGTGCCCCCCCACCATCAATTACTAATATGGGACTAAACCTAACATATCAATTACAAACACTCTGCATTACAAAATGGTATCCACGTTGTGAATAGGACAACTCAAAACCTACTGCTCCCTCTATCTCACAATAGTAGTTATTGTAGGATTGAAACCAGAACCCAAGACAAAAAGTAAAAGACGATGACACCCCTATGCATTAAGAAGACATGCTGACAGACCAAGACAAAAGGTAAAAGACCATGACACCCCTATGCATTAAGAAGACATGCTGACAGACCAAGACAAAAGGTAAAAGACCATGACACCCCTATGCATTAAGAAGACATGCTGACAGACCAAGAAGACATGTACATTAATTATTGATGGAAAGCATTCACACACCAACACTTTCGAATTAAAAAATACTATAGCCAACGCTTCTACTTGCCCCATTCCATGCACTGGCATTTTTTGCCTTAAACAATACGCATAGGGAAACAAGTTCATGAGTTTGTGGATGACAATAACATGATGAATGGATGGCTATGTACTTTGGTATAGATTCCTAAGGCTAAGCCGACATTCATTTGAGGACATATATTGAATCCTACAACGACCACTATTGTGGGATAGAAGGAGTAACCTGTTAATCTCTTTGTAGTGTGGATGACTGTACAGGTAAACACTCAGCAAATAGCCTGAGAACAGCTGTCCAACGAACGATGGCCAACATTCTTCTAGGTGAAATTGAGGATCTTTTTTTGTTTCTAGTGTCTTTCTTCTTCTTTTTTCTTAGTCTTTTATCGTGACTAGATCTTACCACAATAAAATGGAGAAAGAATGGAGAAAATTATTATATAGTGGTGACATCATCTCTGCCTTGATGTCATCATCTGGAAACAAAAATCTCCATGTTATCATGTCGATGAAGATGGTGACGTCAAAGTTGTTGTCCTCGTCTTCAATGGAGCACCATGGAAAAGATGATTCCACCCTTCTCCTTCGCCATTGCTAGAGAGAATGAGAAGGAGGAGATAAAACTTCAATACCAAAAACTTTGGCATGGAGACACTGACCCTAATGCCTCGATATATTAGAGAAACTTAATAAAATCAATGGATCTTCACTCCCTTCAGTCCCCGGCGAGATGCCGGAGAAGAAGGAAGGAGACCAGCGATGATGGACGACGGAGGACGGTGGTGGCGGCCTCTCTCCCATCGCCCCTGGACCCGGGTCATTTCTAATAGGCAATTTCTTCTATGATTCTCTCCATCACTGTATTGTATCTCTCCTGTTCGTCTCTCATGTACCCGCTCAAGCAGCGGTGTAGGCGAGCCGCAGCCCTAGCGTGTGTGACCCCAGCGTGTAGGAGGTGTCAACGGTGTATGAGCGAATGTGTGGAGACCTCGGGCGGAGCAGAGCCGTTCGGATCCACCCTTGTGTGGGCACCAGGGTGGTCTAATAGACTAACTAAAAGAGAGGAATCCTTCATGAATCGCCTTGCCTTGCTTAAAAAGGTTTATGAAAAACCGTCTGTGGAACTCTTATTTTGAGGAAGCAATGAACATAGTCTTGTGATGTGTTTAATCCCTCCTCCTTTATCTGTGATGTATATGAATTGTTTCTTTTTTTAACATGTATATGAATTGTTTCTTGGAAGAACTGCTTGATATATGGAACGGCGGTGACGGCAGTAGCGAGCATGCTTGTTGTATTCTCTTTTTTATTATTATTTTTAAAGTCTACTCCCTCAGTACTTAAAAAGGTTGTCGTTTGGGACAAGGTTTTAGTCATTGGGAATATAAATCATGAATAACTTTTAAGTTGTTGAGTTTGAAAATGTAAAAATCATATCAGTAGATTTGGATTGAAAATAGTTTTATAAAAGTATAAATATATTATATTTTAATAAATATTTTAAAAAAAATAAGTGGTCAAAGTTACACTTTGAAGACCGTGTCGTTTTGTAAAACAATAAGCTTTTTGAATATGGAGAGAGTATATCACTACTGGGTGAAGTACGGACAGTAGTAACCAGACAACACTACCATTTACATTTACATATAGTGCCGGTTGCAAAGTCCGGCACTGATAAGCCTTTAGGAACCGGTAGTGGTTCGCTTTTCTGGAGCAGTGGACTCCGTCCCCACATGAAGATCGCGAATGCAAGTAGTGTCTCAGGCCCTATGCCTATGCGGGCACATGGAGGACCAGCATTCTTTGCGTGTGAACCTGTGAGCCTCTTGCATGCACGAACAATGCATGTCCCCAAGTCCGACGATCTTGCGCCGGCCGGGAAAAAAAGAGGCCGGCGGAGTCGTCATTCTAACAAATAAAGTCCGACGATCATGCGCCGGCCGCGAAAAGAAGAGGCTACCGGAGTCGTCGTGCTAACAATGCGCTATATACTCCGGTCCGCGCGCCCAACCATGTCATTCGTCATTGTTGCTTTCTTGCATTATATCGAGTCAACAATTTTCTTTGTCGCTATTGCTTTACTTAATCAACCATGTCATGTCGTAATTTTGTTCAAAAAACAAAGCTCTTCTGTAGCATAATTTACTTTCTTTTTACATAGCTTTCTTGCTCATTATTACTTGGGTATGATTACTGATCATCCACGACAGATGAAGTCAAATACTCCTATATACCGTGCGCGCGGTACAAACTTTTGATTGTTCTACCCTGTCACGTACTCTTTTTGGTTAGCGTGCAACTTGGCTACTGGTTTAGATTAGATTACCATCCATGTCTCCAGAGTTTAATTAGTCATGGGGCATATATACCGTTCCAGTGCCCACAGCTAGGAGCCTAGAAGTCGTGGTGATAAGGAAAATGTTGTCTGGACAAAATACATAAAAAAATAGCATTTTCCACACGTGATATGACAACGAGACACGAGGATGCTAGTGTAGTGACAGCATCACACGTATGTTCAGCTCCCTCACACATTGCCCCTCATTTTTTCCATTTCTGCAGGCTAAAGGTCTGGTCAAAAGATATGGGCAATGAGAAAATTGTCGTCTCAAATTTGGCTACCAATTTTTCTTCTCGTAGTAACAGAATCCTAATGAATTATTATCAGCCATATTTTGGGTTAAACACCCAAAGGGATCAACTAAGCAATGGGGTAAAACATACACTACACGAAATTAGAATTACCTCAGCCTATAATTTTCTTGGAGGCAATGGTAGCCAAGGTAAACAATGATTACCTTAAGGGTTTCGTACAGTCAAGGAAATATGTATTACCTTGACAGTTGTTGGCACTCAAGAAAACTACGTTCCTTTGGGGCTGTTGGCCCTCAAGTAAACTACTTTCCTTGGCGGTCTTAACTTTTCTTGGCACTTTGGCAAATTAAGTCTAGACGAATTTCGTTGGTGGCCAGCTTCCAAGGAAATCATTCTTGAGGGCCAAAACCGTCAAGGAAACTAATTTCCCTTCGCTTCTGTCCTTGAGTGCGTTTGTTTGACGGTTTGTGGTCAAGGATCATTTCCTTGGCGGTTTTTAGCACTCAAGGCAATTCCGGATTGTGGTAGTGATAGTGATCACAAAGCTCTATGAAAACACCAATCCAAACATGCTAGATTACAAAGGCCTGTCAAAGCTATAATCTCTGGGGGGCTACCATAACTATTTTGTGGGATTTGGCGCAAACTCAAGTAACCTATGTCTAGAGCTCACGTCTCTACTATCAATTATTATTCTTAGTATCACATGAAAACTAGAGCACTCGGTCGAGTGAAGATCCCATGCCAAGGTGTGATACAACTACACTTGACTAGACTTAGCTAAACCACTAAGGAATGAACTAGATAACCAGTAAGGACATTTCAGTAATTAGAGATTATAAACATGATATACAAATAAGGTTCAATTAAGATTATACCGCATCACTAAGGGCTCTTCTAGGACTTGAGCATCTCTCCAAGAATCCTAACTAGATGAAAGACCAAGTTTGGTTTTGGTTAATTGATGAAACCTATGGACTAACCCTATTTCTAAGTGAATGATCAAGATAGGGTGATCCAACATGTGAGATGGAGCAATGTGCATGATCATGATGATTGATGGATCAAGTGCTCCATGGACTATGGAAAAGAAGAAAGAGAAAAACAAAAATGGCCAAGGCAAAGGTATATCTATAGGACCATTTTTGGTTTAGTGATCAAGACACTATAGAGAGTGTGATCACCTTTAGGATAGATAGTCGTACTATCAAGAAGGGAAAACTCGTTTTGATTGCGGTTATCATGTGCCACTAGGTTTGCATTGCATTCTCATAAAATGAACCTAAGTGACATGAAACATAGAATTAAATCCAAGATAAAATCATGAAAAGGCTAACACAGGTGAACAAAGGTTGGAACACAAGGTGTTAGCATATGGAAGCTTGGAGAAGAAGAAGCAAATCAGTTGGACCAAGAAAGGAGGTCCGGACGCTCGGATTACTCAGTCCGGACAAATGGAACTGCGTCCGGTGGCAAACCCTCACTCTCGGCTTCTTTGGACAGGAGGTCCGGACGCTAAACAAGGTCCGGACACAGGCACCGGACACGGTCCAGAGAGCAGGGGCTCTCTGTTCCTCTCTGCAAAAGGTGACCGGACGCTAGGTGTCGTCCGGACTCAAGGCGCCGGACATGCGTCCGGTCTGTTGGAGCCCTTTGGAACCTCTCTGCTGGCCCCCGGACGCGGGCGATATCAGTCCGGATGATGCACTGTGCTCTGCGTTCGGAGACACATGGCGGCTGTTACTCAAACCGAGAGGGGTCCGGACGCACCCGCAATGGTCTGGACCCCCCATCAAAACAGCGTCCGGAGCTACGCAGGAAAGCAAGGCAATGGGGCAAAACGGCTAGTGACTTTGGGGTTGCTATTTATATGTTTTGGCTGGCTCAAGGAGCACACTCTTGCACCTCTCATTCATTCTCACTCATTGTGTTTCCTTGAGATAGCCCCCAACTCACTCTCTTCACTCTTGATTGCATATTTGTGAGAGTTTGAGTGATCCAAGTGCTTTGATCATTGCATTGCATCTTAGTGGCACTTGGTCATCGTCATCGCCGCAGGATTTCTTGTTATTCTTGGTGTTTGCCAACACCTAGACGGCTCGGCGATTGAGGAGAAGCTTCGGCGTGTGTTGGTGATTGTTCGCGGCCGGCTTCATCGACTTGTGAGAGGGCTTGTACCCACCTCGGTGGAGCGCCAAAGGGTAACTCTAGTGGATTGCTCGTGTCATTGAGTTACTCTCATTTGGGTGGTTTCTTGTGGCGCCCGGGTAGTGGGCTTGGCTTGTGAATTGCCAATTAGCCACCGAAACACCACTTGAGTAGTCGACACAACGAGGACTAGCTTGGTGGCAACCAAGTGAACCTCGGGAGAAAAATCATCGTGTTCATCTTGTCTCCCGGCTACTCATTGGTTTTCTTTGTGATTGACTCTCTTTATTGACATCCATACATCACAAGGCATTGGTATATCAATCACCTCTATCTCTTGCACTTATCTTTCTTATCTTGCCTAGTTAGCTTGTTAGTTAGTTTCTCTTGTTAGTTGTTCTTGCTAACTTGAGCTAAGTGCCTGCTAACTAGAATTGCATTGGATAGGTGGCTTCGCACACCTAGTAGAGCTAGAGCAAAAAGCTTCGCTTAATTGTCATCTAACCTTTTGCTCTAGTGATTTGTAGATTTTTTATTAGGCTATTCACCCCCCCTCTAGCCATCTAGGACCTTTCACTAGAGCTATTCTACTGCTACTACATCTTAGAATTGGAGTGAAAATCTTCCTTCAGGTGTGTGTGAGAGAGAGGGAGCTCTCCCCTTATGATTATAAAGCTCCTAAGACGGTTTGTGGGAGCATATTCCATGGAATCCACCCCGCACCATCCTCCCATTGAGTAAATTCACCACCATGCGAAACATGGGCCTAAGAGGGGGCAGGGGGTGCAACTACCCCCTGGTGGAGCCACCCCGCCACTACCTTCACTCGGTGGGCTGCTTGATGGCCCTAGAGTGTGGATTCATGCACTTTTGGCCTAGAATTGCCATGTAGGTGGGCCTTTCCTTCATTTGCCTGTTTTGGATCTGTGTCGTGCTTCCTCCTATTGCATATTTGGGGTATGTTTCCATTGTTTCTCTAAATATCCTTTTTGTTAATGATAAATCACTAAAACTCATTGAATCTGGTAGGTATAAATCCTACTTTCAGTTTCGCGTTCATTTGTGCAGATTTTATTTGAATGTTGGTCATTAAATTTATGCGTTAAGGATCTTCAACATTCACCAGCAAAGTTTTTTTCTTGAATCAATGACTAGACACTAAATACCATATGCTAGGTGTTGTATATAATCATCAATCGTCCACCCATCAGGATGCAAACAAACGTTTCATGCGAGGAATTGTAGGGAAGTACCCTTCCTAAGAACTCTATGACACATCTCCTTGTTATCATCACCCTCATTAGTTCTTTGCTTGTAACGAGAGGTTTTACACTTGGGGCACTCGGTTAGAACTTCATTGTCACCACGGAATAGGATGCACTCATTCTTGCAAGCATGAATTTTCTCGAACTTCAATCCCATTGGACAAACAATCTTCTTGTAGTCCTCGGTATCTTATTCCTCTGGGGAAGCATATCTATAAGTAGTTGTAGCAATTCTTTGAAGCTTTTGTCAATTCAATGACGTGTTGCCTTCAATTGGAGAGGCTTTAGTGAAGCAAACAACTTCGTATACCTCTCATTGCAACTTAGATAGGATGGTGTCTTCATATCTTCCAATAGTTGTTTTAGCTTCTTGAACTCCAAACCAGTGTACTCCTCAAATTCAAGGCATCATGTACCATCTCTTCTAGATTCTCAATAATATGTATAGGGTGGTAGCAACCTCTGTTGCATCATCATCACAAAGATCTTGATTTCCAAAGTGTGCTTCCTCGCCACTGGCATAAGTTTCCTAAAGTCCATCCTCACCATCGAGCTAACCAGCAGCTTGTGCTTGGACTTGGTCACTGACACCTTTTTCTCCATATTTGTTTCAATATCTATGGTCATACATGAATCCTCAAATGATTAGGTGGGCATAGATTGTCAATGAATTTGAGTTTTGCTTCACATTCTCATAGTCAACTTATGGGCACCACATAAATGACTTCAGTCCATTCAACATATATGCCTCTGCAGCAGCAAAGGAAAGATTTCAGGCCATCTAAGTACTCATCACAAGTATCAGTCCAAAGATAAATCCAATAGCTTAGATCCTCCATACTCAACAAAGAAGATTTAAAATGTTATAATAATTCAATCAATTTAAGAAATTAGCACATCGAAGTCAAATGGATGTTTTAGTAATAAAAATCACATTTTCAAACAAGCAAATTCAGCACAGTTTCACACAATCTCATCAAAGTTCAAAATGCAAGTTCATTATTTCACAAGTTATTGTTGAGCTCACTCAAGCTCATAGTTTCACACTACACAACGCTTAGAGTTGCTAGAGGATGGCGATGGCAAAACACTCCAAAGATTGAGAGAGTGGACACTATAGAGATCGGAGAGTAAGCATTGTAGTTGAGGTTCATGGTATTTAGTAATGAATTTAGTCACCTACCTAAAGGAACTGATTTGGGATGAATGGAGCTGAGCTGCTAAGCACGCCGGGCAATTAAGGAGGAGATGGTCGTCGGTGGATGGAAGGATCGATAGATCGAGCAAAGCAGATCACAATGCTCCTCTTGTAGAGCCCCCGAGCACCGCCCTCTAGAGCCATGCATGCCACAGGCCGCACGCCGCCTACCTATGTGCGCCACGTGCTGGAGAGCCAAAAGTGCCCTCGATCGCTAGGCTCCGAGCGCCTGACATGTGACCTAGCTCGATCGGTACTAAGGTCAAACCTGCCCATTAGCATGTGCCAATGGCTAAGTTCACAGGACATACTACACATGTGCCTTAACAATAGAAGTCTGCTCCAACTACGAATACTATAGACGTGTGACGTGTTTCAACAAAACGCATCTGCAATGTAACACAATCATGTATACTAAAACATATCCGTTCCAATAAAGACTACTACAGACGCGGCATCACAACAAGCATATGTAATATGTCGAATTATTACAGACGAGTGTTCTTACACGCATCTATAACAAAAGATGCGTTTGTAATATGAAAACTTACTACAGACGCGCCTTTAGTAGACGTGTCTGTAGGTATTCAACCTTTTATCCGAGACACGAAAAAACACAACACGCGTCTGTGATGTGTCATAGTGCTACAGGTTTGCTTTACACAACACGTATCTGTGGTATGTCATAGTGCTAGAGACGTGCCTTATCAACACGCGTTTATACTAGTAGTGCAGACACTTGTTACCGACACGCGTCTGTGTAGTAAGATCTTATTACAGATGCGTGTTGACATCGCTGGATTAGCGTCTTACTATAGACACATATGTCAGGAAAGCGCGCATGTGAACTTATATCATAGACGCGCATTGAGCAGGCATCTATAGGGGGCACCGGCGGACATTACAGTTTTTAACATAGTATATAATAGCGATCATGTCAATTAACGTGTGAATCTTAACTCTTTTGTATGGACATGTGCTGCTCTCACTCGTATATAGACATGGAAGGTTTAGAGATTTAGCAATGACCATGTAATGTGTTTTAATCTGTGTTCAGGATCGAACTCTGCACACACGGGGTGTATCTAGGTTCAAAAGTCCTTGATATCCTCACTTCAGCTAAACCATGAGTGATCTTCATCATTGAACACTAATTTGCCAGGGACAATATAAAATACTACTGCTCTGTCAGGTACAAAATATAACAATACACCTACAGATACAAAATACATATATAATAATTAATTAACGTATTATGGATGTAGTACGGGTCTGTTGGATGCGGTGCCCTAGGTATATATATTTAAAGTTGCTCCTGACCCAACAAACAAGACGACGGGGGGCCTCCTACACGCTGAGGTACATGTCGATCTTGAGCACGGCGTTGCCGTCGGTGGCGTTGAAGGTGTGGGTCTTGGCCAGCCCATACCCGGTGACGCCGCGGAACGTGCCGGTGCCGCCGACGACGGGGAGCTCCCTGACCTTGTCAAGGATGAGGTCCCTGGCCAGCACGGAGACGGTGCTGCCGTTGTGAGGCCCAGCCGTGAACACCATGTTAACGCAGAGCAGCAGTGCCAGCTCCGTCTGCGACGCGAACAGGTCGAACCCCTGCGCGCGCCCCACGGCGCCGGACGCTGCGTCGGGCCCTTCCGTCAGCGGGTCGTCGATGGCGTACATGTCCCCGAACCGGACGGTCGGGGCCGTCGGCAGCGGCGTCGCGCCCCTGGCCACGCGTACCGCCGTCGCTGGAGCCCCCGGATATGGCGTCACGAGGTCGTGCATGTAGAACTGGAGGTGCGTGCTCGTCCGGGTGCTGCCGCCGACGACGATGCTGGCGAGCGACACAGAGATGAGTGCTAGCTGGAGCAGCATGCCGTGCTTCAAGTTGGCACAAGGGAGTGAGGAGCAAACAGATTGATGAGCACAGCAGGGGTGTGAGAACTCAGTGCTGAACTATTCTCTTTGGTTGAGGATATCAGAATTTATAGACCAACCTGTCGTACATGAAGAAAACGGGGTCGGGGTTGGTGTTCGCTGACCAGGGTACATCCAACAAACGAATTTTCAAGGAATTTTCAGACGCTATTGTGTTCAAAAAGTTTACGCAAAAGTAAATGAAATTATCTTTTTTAATATACTCAGATGTTACCGTTAAAGGAAATGTCTTAGTAATTTGGGATGGAGGGAGTACAATGTAACAGCGGAAACTTCAAAGTTTTTCTTTATTAAACAGCGGTAAAATATAAATAAAGGTAAAATAGATTGATTCGATTATAATATTATTTAGAGTGAGGTAAGTTGTCTCTGTTAGAGGGGACCTTCAAGTATGAAAAGCGTCAAGCAAGAAGATCTATAAGATAATCCTGAATAAGTACGGACGTTCGCAGATCAAAAAAAAAGTACGGACGTTCGGGTTACCCAAAAGTATGGACGTTTGGGTTATCTGAAGTCCAAGGGTGGTTATCTAAAGTCCCTGTGCTAATCCATCTATTTGTAACCTTTTCATATCAATTGGTATTGGAGACAACTACCAAGGCGTCACCATCCATGGTCGGCCTCGTCATCAATCTTGCGGCCAGCGATACTAACCTCGACTATATCCTTGCATAACTCTCTTCCATCAATATGCGATTGAATTCACATGACGAACACATTGCACGTCACTTGGGCACTTGGGCCCTGGGCCAGCCCGACTTGCCATAACAGTCCTAAAATAAGTGTTCATCTTATTTTTCGTGGATCTACAAGAGCATTATGTACATTAATATCTTCAAATATGTTTATTGTGTTAATGTAATGATACTTACTACAATAAACATTAATACTACACACCATAAACATAAATACATTTCTATATATATTTAGTCATTATTTTTTAAAAATATTTGACTTCCGCAACACTTATTTTAGGACAGGACGAGAATAAGTAGTATAGAATATGGTTTGAACTCTGAAGTCGTGCTATCCTCTTAATCTAGGTGGGCCCAAATGCCAGTAGGAACTAGGAAGTATGGATGAATTTAGATGGATCCGCATGGAATTAAATATGGATATCATTACTTACCACATTTTAGTTGGAATCCCAATATGGATGCAGATATTCTAGGATAGAATGCAAAACAAATGTCTTGATTTCATATTCATATTTAGATATCTACTAGATTTTAAATGTAGCACATATCTATTTGCTCTTGGATAGTTTTAGTAAAACAAAATCACTATGTATGTAGAGAATATGATTATATAAGAACGGTAGATAATGACAATTAATAAAATAACATACTTAGTAAACATTTTAATAATTTATTATATATATGCAAAATCAATAAAACTATAAATACATTTATCCATAAACAGTTTAAAATATGTAGAAATAATTTCATGAATATATAATAACCAAAGTACTTAAAATTAATATCATTATACATATTAAAATAAACATAAATTAACTTTTAGATGTTGTTAATAATAGTAAAGTAGTATAGTGTTATTAGTGGTTTCTATAAGTTTTAAATAGTTTAAATGATGCATATTTTTATATTAAATTTAATAAAATTTACCTTATAATTAGTCATAGTTATAAGTTTTAGATGGATTTACAAGATACTTTATTATACAGAAGACAATATTAGATATTCATATTTTTAAAAATATAGATATGAAATTGGATAGATAAATAAATAGTATAACAATGAATATGGATACATCTATTTAATATATATATTAGAATCATAATACGAATTCAGATATTCATATATTTCTGTATATGCCCTATTTGGATTTAGAGGTTAGAGCTAGTTTGAGCTAGTTTAAGCTTAACTAGCACAAAAGCATCCAAACAGGAGGGTTAGATTGGGCTAGTTGCAACTTGTCCACCCAAAAAAACTATCCCACCAAGATGTGATTATTTGGGCTTGTTCTACTGGGACCACTGAAATTTTCTTTTTTTTTGGCTAGTTTTGATGGGTCCACTAGAATCTCAACCAAGAAAAGTGTCTTTATTGTCATTCTAACCCTTGCATCAGAACACGTTTTCGGTTAGAGCTAATTTAAGGCTAGTCTTGAGTTAGAAACTAACTTTAATCTTGTTTAGATTCAAAAATTTAGCACTGTATCGTTTCGTTTGTATTTAATAATTATTGTCCAATTATGAATTAACTAAGTTCGAAAAATTCGTCTCGCAAATTATAAAAAAATTATATAATTAATTATATTTTTTACTTAGATTTAATGTTTCATACATAAATCTAAAGATTTGATACGAATGAAAATTTGGAATTTCGAAGGATGACCCACCCGCACCGCCGACTTGTCTCCTGCACGCCTTTTCGCGCGCCACCAGCAGCTCTCCGCCATCCGATAGGCCGTTCAACGCAACGCGGCGCGATCCGTCGCCTGGATGGCCCCACCGGACCAGCTCATCAACTTTTCGCACGGTCTGAATCGTTCCCTCCACCACTCGAGCCGTCTGACGGTGGGCCGGATCAGACCAGTGACCCCACACTAGTGAAAACAAGGTATGCAACCAGTGGGGCCCCCAAGCCAGTCACCCCAAACCATGCTTTGTCGCTTCAAATCGTCGAGGAATTCAAAACGAAACAAAAGCAAATCGAACCGCCACGTGTTCGCTTGGTCTCTTTCTTTCTTTCTCCCCACGATTCGCCCAGTCGCCCGCTCCTCTTCCCCCCCTCTGTCGTCCTCGTCTTGCTCGAGCTGCGAGGCGATCGCATCGGAGGCTCGGAGCGGGCAAAACCCTAAGGGGAAGGTTTCTGCAACGAGGAGGGAGATGCAGGGCGTCAGCCACATGCTCCTGGAGGAGCCCCTCCGCCTCGCCTCCGTCCTCTCCCCCGCCAAGCCCGTAAGCGCCGCCACCTCCATTTCTCTCTGTATTTCCTCCCCGCCCCTGATGGATCTCGCGCTTTATGGCGCCCCGTGTGCATCTGCGCCTGCGCACCGTGCACGATGGTCTGCTCGAACCGCTTCGTGTGGATGTGGCAAGTACTTTGTTTGGTTTGTTCGGTCGGTTGGCTGGATTCGATCTGCTGGCGGGCAGAGTGCCGGATTTGCCAAATTTGGGGCACTCCAATTTTTTAGTGATGCGTGTGATTAGTGCGCGCTCGCAATGGAGTTTATTTTTGGCGGCGTGGATTTGTTGAAATCGAGTGAGATGTCTAATTGGGATTATTCAGTACGAGTTAATTTGGGCGATCACTTGTAATGGAACTTTGATTTGACTTGGTCTTGAGGATTAACGACGTTGCCGGTTGCCGAGCTGATTCGTTTGTCGTGTGAACCTGTGCAGAAAGTATTCCCATCCCTCACCAAGATTGTTGGGACGCTCGGGCCCAAGTCACACTCTGTTGAGGTTATTCAGGAATGCCTCACTGCTGGAATGTCAGGTTTGAGTTCAACAAGTTTATTCGTATCTTCATTCATTTGAAATGAGATTAACTTTGATATTGCTGGCTATTAATTAATATTAACTAATATTAATAGTAATGGTGACATGTGTATGTTTTGTTTTGCAGTTGCACGGTTTGATTTCTCATGGATGGATGTTGCGTACCACCAGGAGACCCTTGACAATCTGAGGAAAGCAGCACATAATGTGAAGAAGTTGTGCCCGGTAAGTTGATTGCTGACATCCTCAGATTTGATTACTTAACATATCTGGGCATGTTCGGTGAAGTATCTTTTCATGTGCAAACACTGCCTTGCCTGGGCCATTTGTTACTGGGTTGTCATAGAAAGGAAACTGCCTAATGAGTAATGACCCTTTATCACTTACAACTGATTTGGTGGGTTCTTGTTCGAGACAGTTTGAAAGTAGCATGTTTTTGTCATATGAATTCAGTTTCTACTAGAAAACTTAGGGCGCAGTGGTACTGCCAGGGTTTTTAAATCCGACCGGTGGCCGGGAACCGCCCGCCGGCGGTTTGGCGGTAACCGCGGTAACCGCTCCAAACCGCCCCAAATTCGAACGGTTCGCATTTTGAATTCAAATGGCGTAGTTCAAACGGTTTGGGACCGGTAACCGGTCGGTTAGGGCCGGTTACCGACCGGTTTGGGCGGTTACCGACCGGTTTGGGCAGTTACCCCCCAAACCAAATTTCAAATTTGAAAAAAAAAATCGAAAATGCTGAAAAAATTCCTAAAAATAGTTCATGATTTGTAGAGTCGAATGGTGCAAATTTTTTTCAAATTGGAGTTCGTTTGCTATTTATTTTGACGCGTACAAGTTTGGAAAAAAATAGAAAAGATCCTTTTTCTTTTTTTTTCAAACTTGTACACGTCAAAATAAATAGCAAACGAACTCCAATTTGAAAAATTTGTACACCATTCGACTCTAAATCATGAACTATTTTTAGGAATTTTTTCAGCATTTTCGATTTTTTTTTTCAAATTTGAAATTTAAATTCAAACCGGATCCGTTTGTTATGTGAAAATTGGGAAAAGAACAAAAATGTTATCTATAACCATGTCCTAAACTTACTGTGAACTTTCATTCATGACAGCATATTTTTTCATTTTATTTATCCAAAAAATAAAATATAAATAAGAAGATTAAGACATGATCAATTCCATATGCTCTTCATCCGTAGTGACGCACGTGCATATTTGCTACGTCCTAACAATATCCTTGATTTCCTGACCAACTTGGAATAAACCCAGATATCACAGGTTGGGCTTTGTACCCTTGTCTCTCTATTAGGCTGACCTGATGCTTCCTCTTCCTAGATCTGGCCAGCCTTCTCTTCTAACTAGGATGGAAATCAACAGGAGAAATAAAAATAGCTAGTATTCAAGTTTCTGACAAAGAAGTCATCAGGAGAAGAATAAAGATAACTAGGACGGAAATCTGATAAATATTGCTATCTTGGAGTTGCTAGTGGGACATTTTATATTGTATGACAAGTGTGGAGCCCGCATAGCTTGTTGGAGTGAGTTCATGAGGTTTTGGATGTACAACAGGGGGTAAGGAACCCAACAGATCTGCAACCGAACGGATCACATCGCTTGCTCGCCTGACCTGATGGTTAATGGGCTAGTGAGTGTCGTGGCAACAGGGGTGGAGCTAGGATTTGAACATTGGGGGAGACGATGGCAATTAGACTGGATGAAATACATACACAACAAGAGCGTAGATAACAACCAAATAAACATTTATTTTAGAATGCAAAAGGAAGCTAAAAACAACTAAAAAACCCAGAAAATTTTAATTACCCTTGGTCTCTAACCTCGACCAGGTCAATCTAATTCTTAGGCCGAAAAAGAATAATGGTGTTAAAAAGAACAAAGGAGATGATATGAGAAGATAAAAGGAAGACTAATCCTAATTAATGTAGATGTCGTTGGAGATAAATACAGAGGGATAACAAACGAGGAATTCACTAACTACATTGGGGGAGTGCCAGACCACCCCTCCCTCTACCACTGCGTGGCACTACTGGGTGCCCACTTTTTGTGCAAGATTCCTTTTATAGAGATGTAAAGACTGGTTGTTGATCATATTATTGCAATGATAGCTGTTAACTAAGTTTGATATTCTAATATGCACTGGACATATGTAAAACTGCGAATTCTTAGAAAATACAAATCACATTTGACATTGATACTGCTGTATAGTGCATTTAGTTTCTTTTGAATCCTTGTTCGCCTGTTCTAGCCTTTGTTTTTCTCATGCTTCTCTTCACTTTTTGTTGTTAACTATAGAAATTGTACAAACCTTTTCCTAACACAGGTCTTTTTCTAATTCCTATTAATAATATTTGCTATGTTGAAGTTCTTCTGTTTGTTACTCCATGCATGGCTTGTCATATATATGTGATGACCCAAACTTTTAAAGTAAGGTTTTCATCACAACTAAGTGGAAAATAATGGAGCTTCAAGCTTAGGTATGTGTAGGTAACATTAACAAAGAATATTTGTTCTGCTGTCCTAAAATTAGTTGAATCTACGACTTGTGTTATGCTGTCACACTGTCTTGAAATGTGTCTGGACATGCATATGTTTCCTGAAGTAATTAGAGATTTTTTTTTTTTCAATGGTTACTTTGGCAATTTGAGAATCATAGAAATATTTTATTTGTAAGTTTCTGCTCTGATTATGTTCCCATGTGGTTTTTCCCTTGCAGTTTTTCTTGAGTTAGAGAACTGTGATCTTTCTCTTTTCAGATTTATGTGCCTTCTCATTGTTGCATTTTCGTTAGCCTTTTGTGTATTACTATTCTGATTCTATTAGACTGATACATAATGCCTTTATTTTCCACTATTGAGATTGATGCTGAGAGGCATATTTTATCAACATCTAACTTGACTTACTATACATAGGTAATGCTGGATACTCTGGGTCCAGAAATTCAGGTTCACAATTCCACTGGTGAGCCAATTGAGTTGAAAGCTGGGAATCATGTTATCATAACTCCAGATATTTCTAAAGCTCCCTCTGCTGAGATCCTACCAATTAAATTTGGTGATCTTGCAAAAGTAAGTGAATAATGTGGATTACTTAAATGTGTTATTATTTTCTCTCCATATTATTTTTTATGGGTTTCTTCTGCCTTTTGTGACTCCTTATATAATTTCAGGCTATTTTGTGTGATAATAGGAAATTAATTAGTTTTTCTGTTGTATCAGTAAAAAACCATTTTTGAACATTTGTATATAAGTTCATGCTCTTATGTGTTGGTACATTTAACTGTATTGCCCTTTCTGTGAATTCAAATTCAGGCTGTGAAGAAGGGTGATACTCTCTTTATGGGCCAATATCTCTTCACAGGAAGTGAAACAACTTCTGTGTGGTTAGAAGTATGTGGATTTGTAATTTCTTCTCAAGGAAATGCCATTTTGCAGTTATCCGTTCCTTATATGTTGTAATTTGCAGGTTGTGGAGACTTCTGGGGGAATGTAAATTGTCTAGTGAAGAATGCAGCTACACTTGCTGGTCCCATTTTCACTTTGCATGTTTCACAAGTTCACATCAGTTTGCCCACTTTGAGTGATTACGATAAACATGTAATGTGGACCATCTTTAAGTTTCTTTACATAATATTGAGTTTTATATTGCCAATACTGCCTTTTACTTTACATGTTATCTGTCCAAAACCCCAAATTGTGCTAGTAACTTATTTTGAACAATAGAAACCATATTTCATTGCATGTCTTGTGTTGTTTTTATATTTTCATTTGATTAAGCTTTTAAAGTTATCTTTCACCAAAACTGAACCACAGAAATTTATGGTTACTTAAAGAAATCGGTTGTGTTTTCTGCTTGAGCTGTTACATGTTAATATACTTTGTACTCGTATTAAATAATTTGTTCTGTGGTCATTCTGCATGTGGACACAAATATTATGCCACATGAACAGGAATACAGGATGGACTTGTAAAGACATGTTTTTTCAATCTGCATGTGAATGCAATCTCTAGATGCTGATTCATCAAATCACTTCCCTCAATCCTCATATCCACTGAATTCTTGAAAGATTACTGTGTTATTTATTCCCATGTGTCTTTATGGCACAAGTTTTTGCATATGTGCATGTTTATACTATTGTCACTTTCCAAGGTTATCCTGAGGACAGTTTTCTTGCAACAGGTCATTTCAACTTGGGGCTCATGTAACAGTGTTGACATTATATCACTTTCCCATACCCGCTCTGCTGAAGATGTAAGGGAGGTGAGTTTTCTTTCCTATTTTTCCCAGTTTTGTGCTTGAATTAAGCATCCATGTTATTTCTGATTTTCCCACCTACTTCTTGGTTTTTCTTTTATGGTTCCTTCTAGTGTATCATTTACCTGATGCTTCTATATGATGTTGATTCGTTTAACAAAATCAAATTGCAATAAGCAGTGTCTGCAAAGTATTAGCCTATTTATATATAGTTTTATTCAAGGACCATCCACTATTCACACAACTCTGAAGATAATCAATAACAAAGATTCTTTTCTAAGTTAATTGAAGTACATAGGGTAAATAGTTGAAGAAAAGATAATCAACATAGATGCTTTTACATACAAACAAATGATAAGTTTTTGTTTGGTCTTCATGGCACATCATGAATGCTATGCCAGTGCATTCTCAATTCATCTGAACACATAGTATTGGCACCACAATGAGCTTTTGGTGCTTGTTTTCTTGGCATACAGTACCTGAGTCATTATTGAAGTAATTTATGGAAGTGTGGAGACTGCTGATCTCAAATATTTGTGATTTGCAGCTCAGAGCCTTTTTACAATCACATGCCCTTCCTGACACACAAATATATGCGAAGATTGAAAATTCTGAGGTAAACATCATGCTTTTATGAAGATACTGCCACCAGTTTGTTTCAATGCTTTTCTGATAATTGCATTGTGCTTTTCATGTTAGGGGTTGGATCATTTTGATGACATTCTCAAAGAGGCGGATGGCATCATTATTTCTCGAGGAGACTTAGGAATTGACCTTCCTCCAGAAAACGTAAGTTCTAATCTTGTATAAAATCCCAATTTACCCTGTATATTTCTACCTTTTATCAAATATGTATATATTCATTCGTGTACATCAATGATGACTGAGTATGACAACTCTTAAACAATACACGACATAAATATAAGAGAAACTCCAATGTTGTGGTCTGAAATGCTGTTATTGACATGCTTATTATTCCAAAGTTTAAATGAGTCATTTGGGGTGTCTTTGGTTTGAGGAACCACTCCATTTTAGATGAGGTGGTTCGTCATGAGTTCATCCCTTGAATTTTGGTGGAATCATCCCTTTCCTCATATGCTTGTACTGATTATTAGCTTCTAAGGTTGATGTGGTGGAGCATCAACTCATTCTATTCCACAAAAGAATACAAAAAAGTGAGTGGCAAGATGATGGAACACCTCATTCCTCAAACCAAATACACCATTCTTACGGGTGAAAGAAACACCTGGAAATACTGCTGCAACCTTTACTTTCGTGTGCAGAGTTTACACAAACATTGTAACTGCAAAACATTCTTGCTATTTGTCATAACATGTTACTTTTGGCACTTCAGGTTTTCATGTTCCAAAAGACAGCTATTCACAAATGCAATCTGGAGGGTAAACCTGTGATCATCACTCGAGTTGTGGACAGCATGATTGACAATCTACGCCCTACCCGTGCAGAGGCAACTGATGTTGCAAATGCTGTCCTAGATGGTGAACATTTTTTACTACATTTCTACCACTTTTATGATTGCGATTCTTATTTCTTTTGCTGTTCTCCAGGCACTGATGGCATTTTGCTTGGTGCGGAGACACTTCGAGGGCTTTATCCTGTTGATGCAGTGAGTACTGTTGGGAGAATATGTGCGGAAGTATGTGTCTATTTAAGAATAAACTATGATAGAACCATTCAACCATCTGGAATACTTGACTAATCGATGATAAATCCTCTAGGCTGAGACTGTGTATAATCAGCCACTTCAATTCAAGAAAGTAATGTGGCATGTAGGTGACCCAATGCCCCATGAGGAATCTGTGGCATCAGCAGCGGTAAATACTATCAATTCATTGTGAATAAACACAAGTTCTCTAATCTGTAGAATACTGGTGATCAATCATTACTTGCTTTTTAGGTTGGGTCTGCAATCAAAGTAAAAGCTGCTGCAATTGTTGTGTTCACATTCTCAGGGAGAGCTGCGAGGTGCTCCACTTTATTCCGTGATCAGCACGTCACTAGACACGTTTCCATCATACAGAGCAATTAATTCATTTTATGCTTATCTATCCACAGGTTAATTTCTAAGTACAGGCCAACTATGCCAGTTTTAGCAGTTATCTTCCCACGTGATGGATCTGATCCATCAAAGTGGCGTTCTTACGGCACAACACAGGTAACATGTATATGTCTTTGATTCTGTTGAGTTTTATGCTTCCATAGCCTTTTGGTTGTCATGAAGCAGGATCAGCGAACTTGTATGTAACCATTATTAAATCACTTTCAGGCAAGGCAATGTTTCGCAGTGAGAGGCGTGTACCCTTTGATGGGCAGTACTGATGAGGTATGTAAGCATTGTTTTTTTTCTGGCTAACATTAGAGCTATATGTAAACAAAACATATGGCTAACCATGCATGTTAAACTCAACTAGGCTGAAACTGGTGGTCTAACAAAGGAAGAGTATGGGATAAAACTTGCGATGAGATATGGTCGGTCAGTCGGCATAGTGAAGCCTTTCGACAGGGTGATAATCTTTGAAAAGATTGGTGATTCTTCTGTTGTCAAGATCATCGAGTGTGAAGGTTAAGCATTAGATACCGACAAACCCATGCTATAGTTTCATGTTTGGCATGATTGATATTACCTCCAGTTTTTTCTCACTTATTTAACCAATGATAACTAGATAGTACAGAGTGCACCAGATATCTTGTTAGGTGATATTGCCCCCTTTTTTTTCTTCAGATTTTGTATCATTTGATTCAATAAACAATGATGTCACAGATTCATACTGGAACTATGATTTGATAGCAAATATAGGATCGATTGTTGGCACCATACCATGAGTTGTCGTCGCTACCTTATTCTATTGGACATCACATGATGCACTGCATAACATCCGAAAAGACAATCTTAGGACATTTTCAGTTAATTAACCTATACTGTTGTCTATGGTGTACACTCCTGCAACCATGCGGAGCTGCTGTTGTCGGTACGCTCCCAATCAGTACTGCTCCTTGAAGAAGAGAGCATAGATGATGCTGCAGATCGAGATGATGATGACGATATCAAAGGTGAGCGCAGTCATGGCCTGGTCGCTGAGCTTCATGTTCTTGCCGCCGAGGCGGTCGACCATGTCTGGCACGGATTTGTAGTTGATGATGTCCTGCTCGTAGGGGTCCTCGAGCCTGGACCTGAGCTGCTGCAGGCGGCGGCTCTCGGCCTCCTGCGCCTGCGTCCAGTCGTAGAAGCGCCGCGTCTCCTCCTTGCTCAGCACGTTGTACACCTCCCGCAGGCGGATGAACTTCCCCGACGCCACCTTGAGCGGCAGCGTCGTCGTGTCCGGGTGGTACTCCTTGGACAGCCGCCGGTACGCCGCCTTGATCTCCTCGATGTCTGCCTCCGGCGGTATCCCCAGGAACCTGCAACAAGTCGTGTTATATTGTTGGGAACAAAGTATTGACATGATATTCCAACAAAGATATATACAGCTGGACGGCAATAACAAGACTGATTGGATTTGCAAAATTGAACTACGATTAATAAAGACAGATGACAAGAGTCTGATGTATTGGGATGGCGGACAATTTTATGTTCAGAGTTTCAGTTTGGAAGCAGAGAGCATGAATTGGAAATGAACTCACTGGTAGTGAGACTCGGACGCGTTGTTCATGAGGTCTGCAAACGTCCCACCCAACGGCTCATTCCTTTTGCCGCTGCCGCTGCCGCTGCCGCCGCCTTCCTTCTTGGCGTTGCCTCCCACCCACCCTTCGTCAGGGTTCGACCAGTGTATCCTCGTGTCCACCGTCTTCTTCTTCCCGGGTCCCGCGCCGTCCGCCGCCGTTGCTGGAGTCGGTTCGGTGCCCGGGTTGCTCGCAGCGGCAACGACGACGACTGCGTTGGTGCTGCGCCGCTGGTGCCGGTGGAGGAAGGGCGTGAAGGTGGGCGAGGCCGTGGACGCTGCCATGGGAGGAAATGTGTGTGTTAGTTTCAGCGCTGGCAGCATTCCAAGGTGCGGAGGGAGAGTTGGGAGGTTGATGATGTCTATGGTACATTCGAGCTGTGGTGGCAGGGCCATGAGGTGTCGCTGTCGACATAGCCAATGGCCACGTAAAAAGAAACGGTAGGCATAGCCCGAACGAAAAACTGCAGAAATTCTCTGCCGCAAATGAACACTAGCGTTGTCACTTAAGATTGTACAGCACGCAATTGAATTCATCCACACAGCTATCCTAACCTGCTGCTGTTGTGGAAGGGGAGAAGGGTTAAAAAAAAGACAAAAAAACAAAACAATATCCTAACCTGCTGCTGTTGTGGAAAGGGAGAAGGGTTAAAAAAAAAGACAAAAAAACAAAACAAAATGGAGATGCGGGGGATCGAACCCCGTGCCTCTCGCATGCAAAGCGAGCGCTCTACCATTTGAGCTACATCCCCATTTTGAATAAAAGTTCAAATAGATGTTCTTATTAAATAACTGGTATGTTAAATGCACACGTGCTTAAGAAACACATTTTTTTGTTCCCACCATTCTCTGAAATAGACGTTATGAGAGGGAAGGATAAATTAACGAGAGAAGAGAGAAGATGAGGGGCTAAGAACAAAAATACACATGCCAGGTTGACGTGACACGTCACCAAGAAATACACTTGTGGCTGGTCTGGACATGCTATGCATAATTTAAGGGAGACCTAGAAATGTACATTTAACTCTCTATTATACATACTTAAATCTTACTTCTACAAGTATCTCCGGAGAACTGACTTAGATAAACAAATCTTGAATTTTACACAAGTACAGACGCAGACACTCAACACGCATGTACACTCACCACTATATGCATGTGCGTAAATCCTACCCTATGAGCATCTCCAAAAGACTATACCAGCATGTCTCGAGATTGACGAAGTCACGAGACATCTCATTGTGGACAGGTACATCATCTACCACTAATAAAAATAACATTGTTAAATCTTGAAGTGAATAAAAATATGGGGTAAAAAGTTTCCCATAATAAAGCACATCACGTTTATAAAAAGTAACTTGATATTATTTACATTCATCACTCTCTTGTGGTGTGGGACATCAAAAGTTTTTTTTTTCGGAAGGACGGCAAGAGAATTGCCGTGATTTTTATTAGACCAGAAAAAAGAGGAAAACAAAAAAGATTACAAGAAACACCACCACCAAACGGCCTGACTGGTACTAGCAACGAATAAAACCAACAGAATAAAACAACGTACGTCTGCATAAGTACTGTGAAATGTTATAGATAAGTGCATAGAGATCATCGGTATATGGACAATATTACTACCTTCGTTATCTAAAATGCCTACAGAGAATTTACTAGGCAAAGTAGTAACCAATATATTTATATATGCTATCTGAGATTGCTCCTGCTCAGCGAAAAGATCACTGAGAATAACAATCATTATGCCTGTGTACTACTGAGTTTGGAGATGCATGACTTGGTGAGATCTCTGTCACTTACTTTGACATAGCGTGGGATTTCCTCCTCTTCCTCCTGTTGATAGAGGCGCCAGAATTTTCCGTCAGGTATGCTTTTGACATGGTCAGTGGCTGTGTAATCTCTGGAGCAACTGAGCAATACATTGCGGTTTGAGGGCACCAGATGTCCCTTTTGCACTCTACCAGTGCTTGTCTCTGGTCATCATAGAAACTTTCTTCAACTTTGGGCAGCATCGTCTCCAAGATCGCATTCTGTTCAACCTGCAGAAACTGGCTAGAATGTTTCTCAGGCAAGAGGTAGGGAGACACATGGCACGCCAACTTAAGAGGAATGCCGCCATTGTTGTTCAGAGCCAGAGGCTTGCATGATTTGTCGTCCATGGCTGCAGGCAAGGCATAGCAGAATGTAGTAACTCGAATCACTGGCTTCAGGTTTCTCTGCCACGTCACCTCATCCTCATGCGACACCATGAGGTACGCCTGAAGTTGGTCCTCGGCGTCCGGATCCCTCCATGGCCACAGCAGAACGAGGTCGCTGCTGCCGGTACCTGGTCCTTGGAGGCAGAACTCCACCGAGTTGCCGGCAAGCAAAGATTGTGTCAGCGACGGTGGCAAGGGCGGCAGGCTCCTCTCTGGACGACGACGACGACAGCTGGACGACGACTCAACCACCAGCCTGAAGAAGCTGTCCGCGCCGTCAGCAAGCCTCTCGAACCTTTGCAGCGTCATGTCGCTCAACTCGCAGTCTTCTGATCTGCCGCCAAGGAACGGAACGAACCGCTTGGCCGCAGGGATCATGTGCCGAGAAAGCGAGGAGGTAGTACTAGTACCTGCAACTTTGCTGCGCTCCAGGGTTTTCTTCTTGTGCGCATGTAAGAGGCTGTCGCCTTCCACGGCGACGCGCTTCAGCTTGGCCTTCCACTGCAGCAAGGGGAGGTGGGTGATCTGGAGGTCTTCGCAGACGGCAACAATGCTCTGGATCTTTAGTACTGCCATCTCCAGTCTCTCAGCTCTGTCCTTGGCACTCTGGTGACTACTAGCAGTTCTGGCGCCTGATACAAGAGAGGATATCCGGCTCACTGCCTCGCTAGCCACCGCAGATGCTACGATTTCTCTCATTAGTAACCAGTTGAGCTAGAGAGAGAGAGAGAGAGAGAGAGAGAGAGAGAGGTCTTCACTCTTCAGGAGCAACTAAGGAGTTGTTGCTTCAGCATCTGTACTAACTTCCTCTAATTAAGGAGATGAAATGATTGGTCAGTATTGATAGTCAGTCAAACAAAGCAGGCTACATCCAGAAAGGTGTAGTAAGAGTTAGAGGCTTGTACAACACGCTGTAGTCAGAAAGCTGTCACTGGTGAGCCTGTGGGAGAAAAATTCTTCGTCTAATTAAGTGATGAAGATGGTAAATTAGAGGGTGTTTCGTTTTTCTCCTGAATTTTAGTTCCTATTATATTAAATATTTATTACACTTTAATTTAAAATATTACATATAGATTAATCATAGAAATATTATACCGATTGAGACTAATTTACGAGTCGAATCTATTAAGGCCTCGTTCGTTGAGAACTATTCCAATTAATCTACATTAATACAAATAAGCCTATTGCTCGGCTTTTTATATTCCTTCCAATGTATATCCGAACACACGATGATACATCTTCTAAACTTTAGTCCTTAGATCTAAACACCCTTACACGTTCTAAACCGTCGCTATTCAGCAGCTCTCAAGAGTCAAGATAGATAGGAAGAAGACACACCACCAATTAATCGACACGGAGCCAATGTTAAACGCTTGGTCAAGAAAGGCAAAAGTGTCTTCTCTTCACATCACAAGAAGCAATGTCCCGAATGAGGAATAATAAAAGAGCAAAATTGCAAATTCTTCGATTGCTTATGAAAAATATCAATCTTGGATACCAAAAGTATTGATATGCAAAAGGTAGCATACAATCTTGTTGAATAATCTCAAACAAATTTACTCAATTTCTCTATTGCTACATGTTAACCAGGTGTTTTGGCCGCTTTTCACACACGATTTTTCTGGCCACAAACAGCTTCACCGTCCGTCGCTTCGTCCTTTCTTCGGCCTTCGCCCTTCGGGGATGCGGGTGCCCGCTGCCCAAACAAGGCGCCGTGCCGGGCAGGGCTGCCGGCCGAGCTCCGCGGTTTGGATGTCAGCGAGCTGCTCAGGGGCATGTTCGGAGTGCCCTCCTACACGTCATCGCGCTTGCCTTGCCCTGCGCCCGTGCTGCTGCCGCCTGCCGCAAGCAAAACCAAACGAAAACAAATGATAGTTCAATCTTCATTTTTGTTTGTTATGCTCTGTTTAATCTATCGCTATAATATCTTGCCCAATCTCATATAATGGATTAGCTCGTATTTTATTTCTATCTAGATCTATTTGTCTCTGTTGCTTTCTTTCTTTACATTCAGAGAGGCGATAGATCTATGATCCTATCGGCAAATTCGCTAGTTGCGGTTGTTACATGTGGCGGGTTCGAGACATGTGTTCGGTCATTAGATTGGTTTGAGTGTGGTTGGATCTGATTCAACATGTACGATACGGCTGCATCTTACGAACCCCAATGCCATACGTGTTGAGTCATGTCTGCCCAGACTTAGATCTGTTCGGTGTCGGATACATGGATCTTGTTCAAACTTCATGGATCACATATCGGCTAACATAGCTGATCTGGCTATGCTTCAATCATATGATGTGTGTACTTTGTCGTTCCGATCTGTTAGATCTATTAAGTATACTGGACATGGCTTGATTCGTTTACTTTTATGGCTGCATGGAAACACCCCAATGCTAGTAGATTGATCAGGTTATCGGGTTAATTATCATCATAGCTGCATGAGAACACACCTTTGTTGATGGCAATAGATTTGGTAGTTCGATGGCGATACTGTTCATGCATCGCATCTTTAGTTTAATCTTACCGTACGATCGGCTATTTATGCACCATGCATCTGACATCTTGTGACAGCCGTTCGTGCACAATTATTATGTCTTACTCTGTTCGGACCTAACTCTTTAGTCAATCTCCTATATTCATCGGCTATATGAGAGCCACACATTCATGGAACTATCTGGCAACAACCGACTGGTTCTATAATTTGACGTTTCATCTCCTTGTTAATTGTAGGTCAAATTGACTGGCACACCTAGAATCGATCATCGAAGTGGCTTGAGCCGCTTAAGGGGTCCAGGAGATCAAGCTCTGCTGCTGCACGGTCTCCGCAGACCCTACGCAGTGCTGACGGCAGAAACCCCATTTTTGGCGTCAACACATTTTGGCACACCCGGTGGGACCACAATCGCCGGACATGGACAAAGGCAAAAGCAAAATTGCATATCCGGCACTAGCTAATGGCCGATTTGCCCGGGGACAAGCGGAATACAATGGAAGGAATCGACGCGTCGTCAAAGGTGGCGTTCTAGGTTGGCCCAGTACTGGGGTTGTCGGTAATCGCATTCGGTCTCGATCGGTCCAGCTTGACAGGCGCCAAGCATCTCAGGAGCCCAGAGGGCTGACTGAGACCCGAAGGAGAAGGTCCCCAACCGACGACATGATCTCCGCGACAACCGTCAACCCTACTCATCAGGATTCGGAAGATTATACCCATGACTGCCTTTCAGGCCAAAGGTTGCAAGGAGACATCCCCGCTCTCAACGCGGTGCGTCAACAGCCGATCCGAGCAGTCGGTTTGAAAAAGAGTGAAGCGGTGCATACCTCGATCGATGACGACGATGGAAAGCTAGGTAAAGGATTTACGTCAGCCGATGAACTGGAGACAGTCGATATTGGAGACAGTGACAAGCCGATGCCGACGTACATCAGTGCAAAATTAGAACACGAGTTCAGAGAGAGAGCTTGATAGCCCTGTTGAAGGAATACAGGGATTGTTTTGCTTGAGAATACTATGAGATGCCCGGTCTAGACATAGAGCTAGTCGAACACCGCCTGCCGATCAAAGAGGGGTATCGACCAGTCAAGTAGCAACCTAGGAGGATCAAGGCTAGCATTATGGCCGACGTGAAGACTGAGATCACTCGCCTCTACGAGGTAAAGTTCATTCGGCAAAGCAGGTATGCCGAGTGGATTGCCAATGTGGTCCTTGTATACAAGAAGAATGGAAAGATGAGAGTCTGCATCGACTTTAGGGACCTCAACAAAGCTACCCCGATGGATGGATATCCAATGCTGGTGGTCGATATGCTGGTTGACGCGGCAGCAGGCCACAAAGTGATCAGTTTCATGGATGGCAACACCGGATACAACCAGATATTCATGGCCGAGGAGGATGTGCACAAAACCGCATTCAAATGTCCTGGTGCATTGGGGCTATACGAGTGGGTGGTTATGATCTTCGGGTTAGAGAATGCCGGTGCAACTTATCAGAGAGCCATGAACTATATCTTTCATAAGTTGATCGGCAAAACAGTGGAAGTCTACATCGACGACGTGGTGGTGAAATCCAGGGAATACCGAGAGCACCTTGAAGATCTCAGAGCTACTTTGGAGTGTGCAAAGAAACATGGTTTGAGGATGAACCCTCACAAGTGTGCATTCGGGGTGACAGCTGGACAATTTCTGGGTTTCATGGTGCATGAGAAAGGAATTGAGATTGGACAGAAGAGCTTCGATGCAATCGACAAAGCTGTACCACCAACCACGAAGACTGAGCTACAGTCCTTGATCGACAAGATCAATTTCATCAGACAATTCATATCAAATCTATCAACAAAGATCTTGTCGTTCTCGGTTCTACTAAAGCTGAAGAGCCAGCAGGAGCTCAGATGGGTTAACGAATAGCAAAAGACATTTGATGAGATCAAGGAGTATTTGAAGTCTCCACCAGTGCTAATCCCTCCCCAGAACGGAAAACCCTTCACGTTATATGTGACAGCCGACGACCACACGGTCGGGTCGGCTCTGATACAGGAATTCGGAGGGAAAGAGAGAGTGGAGTTCTATTTGAGTAGGAGATTACTTGATCTAGAAACAAGGTATTCCTTCACAGAAAAGTTGTGCCTATGTCTATATTTTTCCTGCACCAAGCTGTGTCATTATCTGTTGTCATCAAAATGCACGGTAGTGTCGAAGTTTGACATCATCAAGCACATGCTGTCTATGCCTATTTTGAATGGGAGGATCGGCAAATGGATCCTTGCGCTATCAGAGTTCGACCTGAGGTATGAGTCGGCCAAGGCGATTAAGGGTCAGGTGATGGCCGACTTTGTCACTCACCACCACGAGAAAGGAATCCGGTTGGTGGACATAACCCCATGGGCGTTGTTCTTCGACGGATCTACCTGCAAACAAGGAGGAGGTATCGGCGTCATCTTGGTGTCGCCTCCAAGGGAAAGCCTAGAATATGCCTTCCCGATCAGGCCGACGACTACCAACAATCAGGCCGAATATGAGGCCCTTCTTAAGGGGTTGCAACTGCTACAAGAGGTAGGGGCCGAAGCCGTTGAGGTTTTTGGAGATTCTCATTTGCTGATTAATCAACTGCTCGGCCTGTATGAGTGTAAAGATGAGATGCTAAAAGAGTATCATGGGAATTGTCGAGAGTTGCTTGAGTCGTTCCCTTCGGTCAGCCTCAGGCATATTTCCAGGGACCAGAACCACGAAGCCAACAGATTGGCTCAGGGTGCCTCGGGATATCGGCAAACCGTGGAAGTTTTGGCTGATGAGTTGGTGGACGGTTATGATTGGAGAACCAGTAGCATTGAGTACCTAAAGAACCCTTCGCAATGCATCTCCAGGAAGCTAAGGTATCTGTTGGGGATATTACCTCGGCATATCCCAGGGACCTTATGGGCCTACCGACCAGAAGATGGCCCAGCCCGCGAGACCTTGCGGCACGCGACCAACCCGTCATGCTCACCAAGGACTCTGAAGAAGTCTTGCTCGCCAAGGAAGGTCCTAGTAGATAGACTCGGATCCCCTGCCTTAAGGGACCGATCGTAATCTGTTAGGATATGGAAATTGTAACCCTGCTCCCCGGCTATATAAGGCGAGAAGGGACCCCCTCCAAAATCTCTCTCTCAGATCATCTATGGATCTTGTAACCTAATACTCAGATCAATCCAGCCACCAAAACACATAACGTAGGGTATTACAGTGATTTGCTGGCCCGAACCTGTCTAAATCGTCGTGTCTACGCTCTCTGTGTTACGCTTGATCGTCGTCGCCACACCTCCGCCTACAATCTACTACCATATGGTACCCCCTAGGTAGACTGCGATGCATATTTCGTCGACAGTTGGCGCGCCAGATAGGGGGTGTGTGCATCGACTTCATGGCTCGTCAAGCGGTTACTTTCCCGGATTCGATGGTCCTCTCGGCGACCGGCACCGTGCTCCAGATCGGATCTATTTCCTGGACCGTCGGATCTACTCCACGCGGCGCAGACGCGCCGCCGCCCGTACGTCGTTCCGCTACGCCAATATACCACCCGCGAAAGAAGATCGACATCGACGATCTGGTCGACGCCATCGATCGCTCCAGCAACGACATCATGGATTGCCTCGACCTCGTGCAGGCGGCACGACACCGACTGTCTAGCCACCACGGCCGCTGACCACGCCGCCACCGACCCCCGCCGAAGACGACGACCGCGACGACCAGGGACATCCACCCTCCTCCGACAATGCCTCATGGACTCAATAACCAGGCGGCAGCTTTCCAGTGCAAGATGTACCAAACGATCTCCGACCAGATCCCGGCAGCTCCCATCGTAAACACCGTCATCATCTCTACAATCCCCAGTGACTCCGACCAGGCAGTTTCCCTCGATGGCACGATATCATCGGGCTCTGCCACCGTCGCAGGGACGGAGGTCGCCGATTCCTCCGGATCGACCAGCAGTTTGCCGGAATTCCCTCCAGGCTTCGGAGGATTAATTTTTCAAGTCTCCGCAGACAGCGTCGCCCCCGACAACGAGACGGACGTCGAATGTGTCGCAAGAGAGCAACACAACGCCGAGCGTGCATGGAGGCACGAAATAGAGCGCCACGAGCAAGAGAAGCACGACGAGGAACGTCGCGAGCAGGAGCGACTTGCACGAGAACAGCGCGAGCAGGAGCAGAGGAATCGCGACCGGCCGCCTCGACGCAACCTCCAGCAAGATTTTGACAAGGTGGGTGACGTTCCGATCTACCCGACACCCAATGCCAATCTAACGGTGACCGCCTGCGAGCTCTCCAAGCTCCCCCCACGCCCAAGATCGAGAAGATAGAAGCCCATATCATGGCTGCGGTAGTCCAAGTCAACAGAGCAGGTCCTCCGCCCGAATTCTCCAGCCAGTCCCACAGCAGAAACCACCCACGAAGCCCAAAGAGGGAGCCCAGGCGGGGATTCCCACCCCGTGATGATGAAGAACTCGACAGGCCCTGGCGCGATCGAGCACCCTCACCGCCGCGCCAAAGCCCTCCGAGGGAGCAAAGGCGAGGATCACCACCTCACAACGATGGTGAGCGTGAAAGACCCCGGCGTGATAGATCACCGCCACCGGCACGCCGAAGCCCTCCGAGGGAACGTCAACACAGATCCCCACAGTACAATGATGGCAACCTCCAACGTGGTCGATCACCGCCATCGGCGCCAAGAGCAATCGGGGGCCTACGCCCTTTCTCCACACGTCTGCATACCGTCCAGTGGCCCCCGAATTTCAGAGTCACGTCGGTAGAAAAGTATGACGGCAAGGCAAACCTAGAGCAATGGGCGTCCCCTATGAGATAGATGTTTACGCCGCCGGAGGAAATCAAGATATAATGGCTAACTACCTCCCGGTGATGTTGTCAACCTCCACCAACAGCTGGCTCCAGAAGATCCAGAAGGCACCATCGGCACCTGGGAGCAACTCAAGAAAATCTTTTGTTGACACCGTTTTTAAACACGTGTCAAATGAGCTAAGGCTTGACTGGTCAGCGGTCGTTCTCCATCGGTATCGGGAAATCCTGAGCCAATATTGCCAATGGGAGTATACTGCGGGAAGACTAAGTTTGCTGCCGATGGAAGTTGGATGATCCTTGCCGAGAAAGGTTGATTGGTGAAGTCGGATAGCTTGAGCTGTGAAATTGCTGATGCCGATTGCCGACAGAGACATTGCCGATTGCCGACAAAGAGATATTGCCGATTGCCGATGAGGAGACACTGTCGATTGCCAATGAGCATGGTGTTGTCGAATACCAATGAGAAGCTGATGCCAAGTGCCGGTGGAGAGTGATTGTCGATTGCCGATAGGATGGTGAAGACAGTTATCGGTACAAGGTTGTCGATCGGAAAGTATTACCGATGCCGATAGGCATGAGGTGCCGATAAGATGACTTAGCACGTGATATCGGCGGAAGAGCAGTGGTGGCCAAAGAAGGAAGTTGCGGATTGAAGGGATCTGCCGATGGAAAGTTTCCATCAAAGAAAAGTATAAGGAAACTGGTGTTTTGTACCAGTATCATTATTATAGTAGTTTGAGTCCGACTCTTGCATGAGTCGTTTGTTTTCCTTTAAAATAGGTGTGTTTGTTTAGGGAAATAAATATTGTTATCCGGCTCCTACGTGAGTCAGTTTCCTTAAAATTAGGAGTTTGTTTTAGGAAGGATACGTGTCGTGTCTTTGTACAACTCTCCATGCGGGAGTATAAATACGTGCCCTGGGGCCACGGAAGAAAAAATGAATCCAATCAAAAACAAACCAATTTTATTCTTATTCTACTTTTTACCACAATTTACCCTTTTTGCATTAGCTGTAGTTATCAACGAGTTCTTTCAAGCTTCGACGGGCTGCATCATCTTGATCTCCGTCAAATCCTTGCAAGTTCCGCGTGGGAGTACCTCTGAGCTTTGGCATTCCGGGCGCATCGCTGTTTGCCTCGTTCAGCTCTGCTCTAGTTATCCTGATCAAGCCTCAATTCCAGCATCTGGGCGCATCGCCGTTGTTTGGATTGGATCTTGTTCTAGTTATCCCTGATCAATCTGAGCCTTGACGTCCGGGCGCATCGCTGCCGTCTCGTTCAGTTTTATTCTAGTTATCATCCTTGTCGATTGATTGGTCAAATCGACTAGCACGCCTCCGGAATACCGAGCTTTGGGTAATAGCCCGAGGTGTTCGCAAATCCTGACGCTTTTTGTGTCAACATCTTCATCAAGACCTATAAGGCCACGTGTGTCCAGCCTGGGACGAGGTACGACTTGGAGAGCGTCCGCCAGAGGAGCAACGAGAGCCTCCGGGAGTACATCAGGCGTTTCTACGACAAGCGGTTGAACATCGCAGAGATCTCCGACCCAGAGGCCATCGCCATATTCTCCAACGGCCTGTGGACGGACGACCTCCGAAATAAGTTGGCGCGGAAGAGCATAACAACCATAGAAGAGCTCATGACGATCGCGAATCCTTATGGAAATCAAGACGATGCCACCCGCAGCAGGGAGAACAGGCGGCGCTACTCTCGATCTCCGGAACGTACAAGGGATCACGACTGCTGACCAGACTATCGTAGCGAAGGAAGGGCTGGCAACCATCGTGACTACCGATCGGGCAACTCCGAGCGCTACACACAGAGGTACGACTACAGGCGCGACAACCGCTACGTCGCCAACACTAACTCCCGACCAAAGAAGAACTACGACGCCAGATATGAGAAGATCCTCGACGGCCCGTGTCCTATACACAAAAACTCCAAACACTCCATGCGCAATTGTGAGATCCTTGAGTCAGCAGTAAAGGGAAGAAGCGACAAGAGAGCAAAGAAAGATGATTCCGACAAGGGCAAAGACCAAGAACCACCGGCACCGGAGTTCCAACCAGCTTCAATGACGTACTCCATCTTCGGGGGCAGCGTGGTTGTGGAAGGAGAGAGTCAACGTTGCCAAGTTCGCAAGGATGTCTACTCGGTCTCAGCAACAGGAGATGATTCAGCCAATGCTCGCTACCTTGACTGGTCGGAACAACTAATTAGCTTCTCCGGAGAAGACGAGTGGACGGATTATAGATACCCCGGCCGCTTCCCACTCATTGTTGATCCAACCATCGCCACGTGCCGCTTCAGGAAGGTGCTGGTCGACGGCGGCAGTGCCCTCAATATCATCTTCGTCGACGCTTTCCGTCAACTCGACTACTCGAAGACGGACCTCCTACCGGCGAACTTCCCTTTCTGGGGTATCATCCCAGACAAGGCATCCACACTGATAGGACAGATTACACTCCTCGTACAGTTCGGCAACCAGAACCACTTCAGGGTCGAGAACATCAACTTCATCATCGCCAACTTCGAAACAGCCTACCATGCGATCCTCGGCCATCTGGCACTGGCCAAGCTCATGGCAGTCCCCAATTACACGTACATGGTGCTGAAGATACCGACGCAACAAGGCATTCTCAGCCTCCGCACCGACCTGAAAGTTGCATATGAATCGAGCAGCAGACAATCAACGCTGCCGAGAAACCTCATACACAGGATAAGTACAACTCCAGCACCAACGACAGGCCCGCTGCCAAGAGACCAAAGGAAGCACAAGCAGCAACGACCGGCTTCGACCCCTCCCGCAATTACGTGTGAAGACCCTTGGCCTCAGCAGCGCGAAAAGTTCAAAAGCTTAGAGTGTCTCAACAAAGTTTGTACTATCTACCTCCCAATACATGAATAAAATGCTACATTTTTTATACTTCATGTACACAATTCAACGTTTACAAAATGCTCACGGCGTTCGGCGACCACAACAAAAGGCCCACGGCGTCTGGCAACATCTCCAAAACACTCCCATAGTGTTCGACGACCTCTCCAAATGCATTATAACGTTATCTCCAAACAGCCTGGCCATAACCGGAAGCCTTCAAATCTGACCTATCGATTTCATAGCGCATAGAAGTAGCTACCCTATACTCTACGATCATATCGATAGACCTCTCAGATGATATCTCTCCATCAACCGAGAGATATCACCTGTGTTGAAGGCCATGAGGTTATGTGCCTAGAATCTGTAAACGACCACGGCACGGTCGACGACTCTACAGGCAGCATGGCTTTGCGCCCAACGTCTGCAGGAATGGTCTCCACAGGCCCTAGTCACGCCACGATCAAGCCTCTCGGAAAAAGGTCATGTCCCTGTCATCTCCCTAAGCGTGCATGAGTTGTTCGCCCTCTGCGCCGCGAGTTGCCAGTAGCGTACCTCCCTGGTTATCCCTATGGCACCTACGCGTGTAGAAGCTCTGGGCTCTACGATTCGGACCATATGAAACCCAGGGCCGAATGATTCATCGCTACGGCTCACGACTTAGCAGGCACGACAGGACATACAAGTGAAACAAAAGCTCACCGCCCGGATATTATACAGCTTTGTAGTTTTCACTTACACGGGACACAAACTACTGTTGTCCAGCGGCAAACAGATCAACATCCCTAGCTACAATCTCCGCCACGCATTCAGCATCAGCCTCTAGACGGTCCGCCTCCTCATCGGACGTCCTTGATGCAAACCCAGCCGCTACCCGACCAAGGTCAAGCTTTGGGTAGTGTGACTGCAACATAGCAGGGTCGTGAGCAGCCACACTCTGTGCGGCTAAAGTTGTAAAAGACCGAAGTCTGACCCACACACCGCGAACCCTTGTTAGCACACCCTCCATGGTCGCTTGATCTGTAGGCTCAGGGATGAGCACTCGGCCATCAACACACTCCACCACAGGGGCAATCTCCCGTGCCAACAACCAGAAGTTATTATAGTAAGAATCCACCTTTGCATGCAGGTCTGCAAATTGAAGTCGAACTTTGCCCCGGTAAGCTGTGGAGACGACGAACACCAAGTAAGGAAGCCATACAAACAAAGCGACAGGTACGAAAACGATACCTTCATGCATCGCTTGCATCTTGTAAAGATCTCGTTCGACAGCATCCCTTTTCTCATCTGCAAGGCGTTTTGATTCTTCAGCACTGAGCAGTTCTGTACAACAAACAAGAAAAGTCATCACAAGACTGAGGCAACAACCCTTACAACCAGAGAAAAACAAAGACTCACTAGCGGAAAGCTCATCGACTTTCTCAACATGTGACTAAAGCTCCGCGTTTTCACGCTCTCGATCTCGGATTGCGGCCTGTAACACCTGTGCACGCTGGTGTGCTGCCTCCAAGCTTTCCTCCAGTCCTGCAAACTAACCCTCGATACGAGCGACGTCACCGCGCAGACGCTTGTTATCAGCAGTTAGCTTCGTAAGCTGGCCGGCCATCGCCTTACGCTCCTTTCCAGACTTAAAAAGCCCCTACAACCATGCGATGACACCTTAACAAAGGAGACACGGAGGCAATACAAAAACTGCAGAGGTATCACAGTTACCTTGACTCGCCCGAACAGGTCGCTCGCATCATTAAGGAAGGCCGCCGCCTCCTCCTCGGCCTCGTCATCCTCGACAACAACGAAGTCCTCACCGGCACGACGAAAAGTCCGAACCGGCGTCGGCTTTGGCTCGCCTCCTACACAAGGAATCTCCTCCACTAACTCTGGCTCATCAAGAAGCACCACATCCCTCTTCCTTTTCTCCGACCTTAGACTCGGCGCTGAAGCTGTCAACAGGTTTGGCACATCATCATGCACCGGTTCAGAGGGAGCATCCTCCATCACAGAACGAGAAGCAGTATCAACAAACGTCGCCCCACCACCCGCAGTCTCAACAAGAACGGGATTCTCCTCACAAGTTGAGGAATCCACAGGCATAGGGGAGCCACTTCCTCTCAAGCCAAACTCAGCATGCGCATCCCCAACAACGCCCGACACGTTACCATGAGGTACTAGCGGATCCTCGAAGTCCGGCGCTCTACTAAAAACCATATCATAAGCAAGGCAACCAAGACCCAAACAAAAGCAAGGATAAAATACTTATAAGTCTGACTTCCGACGTGCCCTCATGAACCTCCGACTAGGAAGATCCCCGTAAAACTCTACAACACATTTGTAGGCGGACGCTCCATTGACGGGGCAGACTGTTCCTCCACAAAGGCACTCCCGGCGGCCACCGATGGGCACAGTGAAACATGCGATGTATTCTGCACTTTGGCACTTGAGCCGAAACACCCTGTGCATTCAGGATCACGGCCGGCGCATCATCTTCGTCTGACCCCTCGTCAGTCCAACCAGATATCGACGACGGAGGCCGAGCGGCACCCTCATTGATAACAAACCTGCCCCCGGTACCAACTGACGGCTTCACCTTCTTCCGGGGAGGATCGGCTGGGCGCTTCCCCAACCGGTCACCACGCACCCGATGCTTCTCAACAAGGGGCTCATGAACCACTCGCTCGCCAAAAGATTCGCAACCACCTTCACCCGATATAGTTTGCACTCTCCTTGCCCGATCGACGCCAGGAGGCCATAACGTCGAAGGAACTTGGGGAATGAAGACGTCACGGTACTGAAAAAGAAGATTAGTGTAAAAGGAAGCCAAAAACACAAAATCTAGAAGATCGCTACAAAGGCAAAGCCAGAACTCACCGGTGGTGGGGGTACACCAGCACAAAACAAATCCCGCGGATTCTCCATATACGGAAGACTGAGATCAAAGATTGCAGCAAGTCAATCAAACCCTTCTTCCGGCTCCATTCCACGTGGCGTCTCCCGGGTCGGGTCGCGACGACCAGTATAAAGAAAGGCAGGATGAACCCTGTCCTTGCAAGGCTGACAACGCCTCATAACGAAGTTCCAACCAACCAAAACCGCATCAAGTGACGACCGGTCAACAAGCGCGAGCAGCTCCTCCACTTGCCCCATCGCCGCTAACGAAGGAGTCTCCGACCAGCTAGGCTTCGACATTGGAATTTCCGTCGGATCGCCGCGCGCGTACGGCTTCTCCTGAGGAATGTAGAACCAGCAGGATTTGTATTCCGCTACCTTGGAAGGCAGCGGAGTAGCAAGATACACATCCTCCATACCCTCTGTTGGTATTTCTTAATGCAAACAGATAAATCCGCAAGCGCACGGATACCGCTGTAGCTTTCACCCGTGAGTATTCCAAGGGTATCGATTTCCACGGGGAACGTGAAGTGTACTAGATAAGAACTAAGAGCATCCAAGGGTAAATAAGATAACTGGGTAGAGAGATTTTAGAGTTTTCTAAGGGGGATATCTAATCAAAAGTCCACGATATTCTACTTACTTCGGAGCAACAGTACCTTCCCGACTCTCGACAAAGACTGGGAAAAAGGTAGTCCGGGGGAGGCTGCCAAAAGCTCTACGAAAACACCAACCCGAATATGGTGGACTACAAAGGTCTTACAGAGCTGTCACCCCTGGGACTACCACAACTATCCGTAGGATTGGGCGCAAACTCAGGTAAACTCTAGTATAGACACCACGTCTACACTATCGCTTACTACTCTAATTCAACGTTTAAACTAGAGCACTCAATACGAGCGGAGATCCGTAAATAGAATAAAGTAAGAACTGAAATAAGATACTTAGAAATAATAAATGAAGAACCTAGAGATTGCTCAGAACCAGATGCTGCAAAGGTACAATGTTGAGGAAGATCCGACAGATCCGGCTCCTCCTAGCTCTCTCCTCCTCTCTCTCTCTCTCACCTCTAATTACAACTAGATGAACTAGAACTAGAAGATCTAGATCTAGACAACTAGAAGGACCTCTCTCTTTCTCTACATCTTGAAACCCTAGCTTTTGCTCTGGAGAAGAATAATGAGATGAGATTATCCTCAGGGGGGTCAGGGGCCTTCCTTATATAGCCTCCTCAAATGAACGTGGACTGTCGGATCAAACCGACCTTAAGCGAGTGGTTTAGATTCATCCTCAAAGGCGGTGGAGCGTGATCCGCGAGATTGACCCTGATTGGCCGAGACCACAGGGCGGGCGCCCCAAACCCTAGGGCGGGCGCCCTGGGTGTGGGCCCGACTGGCTTCCGGCTTGGTCCAGTTCCTTCTAGAGCCTTCCTGAGTATAGAAAATTGTACGATTGATAATTATCTCTATGTAAACATGACATGTGGGCCTTTCCTTGGTATTTCCTGATAACCCCCTATAGAAACAGACATTCACCAAAACTCGTGGAATTCTGTCAGTATAAACCCTAATTCTAGCTAGTGGTTTCATTTAGATCATTTTCCATGTTTAGTTGACGGTTTAAAATTGGTACTTAAGGACCGTCAACAACTCCCCAAGCTTACCTTTTGCTCGTCCCTGAGCAAAGATGAACTCAATGATGGATCAGGAGTTGCTACAATGCTTTAACGCCTTAAAGGTACACATGCGTTCAAACAAGAATTCTCCTCTGGATTAGAGTAACTATTCTGACTTACAAACTTACCCATATTACCTTCAACCATGGGGCTTATAGCCATCACTTGGGTCTTGAGTAATTGAAAAGTAGAATGATCAAGCCAAGTACTATGTCTCAAGCTCTTCACTTTACCTTCATCCTAGAGTTTTGCAAAGTTTTCAAAATAAAACTCAAAGTCTCCTTTGTATGACCCTCTCAAGTCTCTCTATATGTGGTATTTGTGGATCCTTACCAAGGCAACAAGTGTGTAATGCCTTCTCTCAGATTATGTATTATTTTTGGAACAGGCAAAGTAACAATGTGCCTTCTCTCTCTCACCCTATAACTAATAGGCAATATATGGAGTTCACAGGTGAGGAGAAACATCACATACATACTTGTAAAGCATATATTGTAAAGTCAAACAATAGATCCAGAGAAACAAGGCATACAATCAAATCAAGATGTGCATGTGTATGGGATATATGGTGGATGTATGAGGGTGGATATATGGTGGATGTATGAGGGTGGATATATGGTGGATAATGGTGTATGGTGGATATATGAGGGTGTATGGTGGAACCTGATTCTACTCTGCTCCTTGAATATAAATATACATACCTCTCTCTTTTGGAACTTGGAACTTTTGAGAGAACTTGGGCTTGCTCTTTATTTAATTTTTTTAGAGAGGCGGGCATCTAAGTACCCATTGTTTTGATAGGACACTTGTCCATGTTTTACTCTCTTTATATATTTTTTTATATATATTTTTTGACAACCCCAAGGCTCTTTCTATAATAACACTTTTGAGAGAAGATAACAAGGAAATCTTTGGAGCAGTTATAACTGGGGTAATGGAATATATGGATAGGTGGAGAATTGGGATATTTTTGGTTGCATACTCCCAAGGTAGGAGTAGAGCATTTTTTTCTGGTGGATCTGAATGGCATATATGTGGATGCGTACCTCCGGGGTAGAAGTAGCATATATGAGTGGAGTGTATGTGATCTTGATTTTAAAAGAATGACAAGTCTCTAAGGGTCAACAAAGCTTGACAAAACTCAATGCAAATACAAGCAGTAAATATGATAGTGAATGTTTTCCTAATCTACCAGGCATGTATATATGGCTGTGGTAGGAATTCAATCTCTCGTCATACAGAGACTCATCATGTAATATTTTTAATTTTCAAAAGATAAATTCTCCAGAACTCTAGTATTGCTAGGAACAAGATAAATAGTAGCTCAACTTTCTCATATCATACCTATCAACTACCTAGACTTAGCTCAAGCATTCGCAACCCACAAGTTTCAGGTTCAGAGCAAATCTTCATGTCAAAACAGTTATATCTAAAACTCGGGAGAATTCAAGGCTGAAAACTAGGTACTTGAAAGGAATTACGGCAGAGCAACTATTCATCATTTCCATAGAGTTATCTTCAGAGTTCTTCATTTTTTATTAGCAACTTCTAAACACACCTATTATTATTACTAAATAGGAAACTCTATTAAGGATAAAGTAGAAAATGAAAAGTATCTAAGTTGTAACTCTTGTGATTAAGTGTGAACCTTCATGTGCTCACATTTTTTTGAATTTATTTATGTAACTAATATCTAAGTAAACCTAAGTGAAAAAGGATACTTACCTAGGTACATGGGGGTGCTCTCCCCCAAGCTAGATGTTGACATAGTCATTCATTTAAACAGTCTAGACTTACTTCACTTTTCTGAGACTTTAAAGATGGTAGTTGATGTAGTTGTACTTCTCAAAGTAGATAAAGTTATCTAATCCTGTCTAGTCTTTCCAAATATTGCTAAACTCAAATAGACAACAAAGCTCGTGGAACAGATTAAGCGTTAGCGATAATTCATTTATGCCTTGATTGTCTAGAGCTTTGTAGAATTCGAATATTCAAGTATATTTTTTTAGATTTTCAATTTTATATGCAAACGACTAATGCAATATTTTTTTATGCCTCCACAGTAAATAGTTGGAAGACTTATTAACATGGGGCTTAAAGGTTTTTCTTTTTTATAATGCAATGCAATGCAATAAAATAGATATGCTCTGATTAAGATGATTATGCAATGGATTATACTAAGGATGATATATATAAATAGTACTAGAAATATTTATGGATAGTAAATATGCTAGAATACAATGCAGAGGAAAATAAATATGCAGATAACTTACCAAGTTTACCTTCCGGCTAAGGTTCGGAGATTTAGGTCCGTCGAACTGGACCTCTCTTCTGGTCCAAATGTCTTGTGGTCCACTCCTAATGAATTCTTGGATATTTGCTCTTCTTGTGTTGGTGTTTCTGATGAAGTCTCTTTCCTCTTCCACACTTTTTAGTCTGAGGTTCTGCTTCTTTCCTCTATAGCAGGTGATACATCCTCTGTTGGTGGTACGACTTTTTTTCAGGAGAACTCTTATCTTTATTATTGCATTGATCTTCATATCTTGTTAATTCTCCTAGATAGTCTGTCCATCCATCCTTGGTGGCTTGTGTGTTTTCTTCAAGAAATTGGAAGTGGATCTCTCATGATTTCATGGAGATGATTGCACTAGTGATGTTGAGGAAAGATCTTCCGCGAAGGAGGTGGACTTCATCTTCATCTCCCATATCTTGAACCATGATGTCGGTGGGAACATAGTGATCTTTGATCATGATGTCTTTTGTTATTCCTTTCCAGAAATCAGAATGATTAGTCTGCTAGCTGTAGCTGCACATATGTCTGGTACCGTGGTCTTCTGCCATATAAATGTTGGTAGGTCACCTTAGACACTATGTCACTGCTTGATCCAATATTGCAGAATATCTTGTAGAATGTACTTTCCTTGATCTTGCAACCAATGGTAGGTACTCCTGGATTCCCAACTTAGCGAGGTATTGTAATAGAAAGAGTTGATCATACCCTGGATCAATAGTGCTAATTATCTGGGTCTTCTCTTGGTTGTTGAGCTTTATTCTTCCTCCTTCTATTGTTGATGTTCTTCTTTCTTGTAGCAACAATTGTATCCTCGTAGATGTATGGACTCTTAGGATGAGTAAGAGCCTTGAGTGTATGCTTCATGAAAGTGAATCTCTCCTTCTCATCCTTGATAGTGAAACAGATCTTGGTGCTATCCGTGTAGATGATGGCATTATCTGTTCTTACGAATGAGCATCCCAAGATAATGAGTGCTTACGCATCTCTGCTTGTTTCTTCAATCACAAGGTTTTATCCGTACGAACGAGTGTCCAACTCGTATGCTGACATATTAAGGAATTCCTTAGGATAGCATAGTGTCTGATCTGCAAGCTTTGCATGATGTTGACACTTGCTCCAAGATTACAGACAACTTCTTCAAGAACTCCATCGGGATAGCATAGTGTCTAATCTGCAAGTTGGCATGATGTTGACACTTGCTCCAAGGTCACAGATCACTTCTTCAAAAGTGTAAGCTCCAATGGAGATTGGAATGACAGGTCTCCCTGGATCTCCTTTCTTCATTGGTAGGGTGTCATCCACCCATACTCTTGATGGCATGGTGAAGAAGTGTCCTGCTCATAGAAACAAGGCAGAGATCAAGTGCATGGGCTCTGCTGGTGGAAAAACACCAACAGAACCAAAAGTTATTCGTTCTTCTCTAGCCTAAACATATTGAGCAAAATCGAATATTTTGTTTAGCCATGACATGAGTGATATGATCAGAAGATGAGCATGAATGTAGCAGTTCAAAAACACTTGGCATATTAGATTGAACACATGGAAAGATGATCTAATTTATTTTTACATGATTGAGATTATCATCTTCCAAGGTTGCATGTGCAACATTTTAGATGGTTAAGACTATGAGATTAAGAAGTGGTATTAGGATCAAGCTTTAAAGAACTAACATGTTGAGATAATCAGGTTGGATCAAGTAAAGTTGCAGCTCAAACATGTTTAGATCTTTATTTATGTGAATACCAGAATCAAAGAAAGGCTTTTAGAGTGATGCTTACTTACCTTTACCTTTGTCATTGGAGAATGATGGCATCGTACCTTCATGGAAGCTTCCCTTGATCAACTGGTTGTGCATTTACGACTTGACTTCTTGTTCCACTCCTCTCTCATCCTTGTTCTTCCGATCTTGAAATTTTTGTTGATCTTGTCTTGAAGTTTTGTTCACCCTCTTCCATGGATTGAGTGGCTTGATTGTAGATTTTGTTCTTTGTCACTTGTCTTCTTCTTGCTCCATGGAATTCATCATGATGAATTAGCTACCTTTCTCTTGTGAAAATTGTTGAAGTTCATGTCTTCATCTATGGTATGAGTTTATTTCAGGACTTCCCAATTTTATATTGAAAGTTTTCTGCATTGGTTAGTCCAACAAAATATACAATATCTACTCTAGTATACTATCGGCTCAAAAAATCAACCTAGACACCACGTCTAATTTGATTTAGGAGGACATTTTAACCTAAGCGCTAAACTTAAATTAAAAAGCCTTTAGAAGTAGTATTCAAATACCTTTAAACTAAGCACCATGCATAATTTAAAAGGTGTATGAAAATACTTCTAAACCTAAACATATACTATAGCAGACAAAGGTAGCATGAAAGTATTATAGAGATTTACTCAAGTGACGATGAAAGAGCATGATTAGCAATTTAGTAGTTTGAGCATGCCTTAAAGGGAGGTACAAATAAGATGATATAGCAACATGGAAAAATGTGTTTTTACGATGGGTTATCCCCAAGCTTGAGTTTTGCAAAAACCAAGATTGGACGAATGAAATTCAATGTTGCATATTAATTGGTTGGACATACCTTATGCTTGTCATTCCTTCATTCTTTCTGCTCTATACCTGGAAAGGTTAGTGACAAAAATACCCGAAGGAATATAATCATATAATTCTATGCTCAATATACAAGGGTAGGCAACAAAAAGGGTGAACACTTATGTTAAGATTTAGCACAACGAGATTTGCAAAATTTATGATAGACAAATGCATCGACAACCACCCTTTTGAAGTTTTTTCAAACAGAAAGTGTTAGGGTGTTGGAGATGTCATGAGTGGTAAAGATAGAGAGACCAACGGGTTCAGGAGATGTCTCATATGAGCATGGGTGCAAGAAGATAGTTGTGGAATAGATTCCATGCTCATTGATATCATCTTCCTCTCCAATCTCAATGGTTAATTCTAGATGGATGTTCAAAATTCCACTTGGATTGGCAACTCTCAAATTGGTCTTGCTTGGGGCCTCCTCTATACTTGGGTGATTCATATTTTCAAATGAAGTTAAAACTAAACCAAGACTAGAGAAATATTTCTCCCAAACCATGGCTATACAAGCAGGGCGAAGCTCATGGCCATTTATAAGAATGAGGGGTCAAGAAGGTGGAGTCTCCAACAAGTCGCCCTTTGGAGTAAAATATTTTTGAATGTGGTAAGATGAAAATGGTAAGGTGAGAAAGATGGTAAAAAGGAAAAAGGAAAAAGGTAAATGGATAACCTCGGTTCGAAACTAGAACAGCTACCGTTCCCCGGCAACGGCGCCAGAAAGCTTGTTGGTATTTCTTAACGCAAACAGATAAATCCGCAAGCGCACGGATACCGTTGTAGCTTTCACCCGTGAGTATTCCAAGGGTATCGATTTCCACGGGCAACGTGAAGTGTACTAGATAAGAACTAAGAGCATCCAATGGTAAATAAGATAATTGGGTAGAGAGATTTTAGAGTTTTCTAAGGGGGATATCTAATCAAAGGTCCACGATATTCTACTTACTTCGGAGCAATAGTACCTTCCCGACTCTCAACAAAGACTGGGAAAAAGGTAGTCGGGGGGAGGCTGCCAAAAGCTCTACGAAAACACCAACCCAAACGTGGTGGACTACAAAGGCCTTACAGAGCGGTCACCCCTGGGGCTACCACAACTATGCATAGGATTGGGCGCAAACTTAGGTAAACTCTAGTCTAGACACCACGTCTACACTATCGCTTACTACTCTAATTCAACGTTTAAACTAGAGCACCCAATACGAGCGGAGATCCCGTAAATAGAATAAAGTAAGAACTGAAATAAGATACTTAGAAATAATAAATGAAGAACCTGGAGATTGCTCAGAACCAGATGCTACAAAGGTACAATGTTGAGGAAGATCCGACAGATCTGGCTCCTCCTAGCTCTCTCCTCCTCTCTCTCTCTCTCACCTCTAATTACAACTAGATGAACTAGAACTAGAAGATCTAGATCTAGACAACTAGAGGGACCTCTCTCCTTCTCTACATCTTGAAACCCTAACTTTTGCTCTGGAGAAGAATAATGAGATGAGATTATCCTCAGGGGGGTCAGGGGCCTTCCTTATATAGCCTCCTCAAATGAACGTGGACCGTCGGATCAAACCGACCTTAAGCGAGTGGTTTAGATTCATCCTCAAAGGCGGTGGAGCGTGATCCGTGAGATTGACCCTGATTGGCCGAGACAACAGGGCAGGCGCCCCAAACCCTAGGGCGGGCGCCCTGGGTGTGGGCCTGACTGGCTTCTGGCTTGGTCCAGTTCCTTCTAGAGCCTTCTTGAGTATAGAAAATTGTACGGTGATAATTATCTCTATGTAAACATGACATGTGGGCCTTTCCTTGGTATTTCCTGATAACCCCCTGCAGAAACAGACATTCACCAAAACTCGTGGAATTCTGTCAGTATAAACCCTAATTCTAGCTAGTGGTTTCATTTAGATCCTTTTCCATGTTTAGTTGACGGTTAAAATTGGTAGTTAAGGACTGTCAACACCATGCCGGAGATGAAGATACACAGAACCTACAACCCTAGATGTGGCGGTCCCATTCGGTTTGAGGTGGAAGAAATAGCGAAACAACTCGAAATGCGGCTCAATCCCCCAATACGTCTCGCAAAAATGTACAAAAACTGCGATATGCAACACTGAATTGGGGTGGAGGTTGCACAACGCAATCTCATAAAACTCCAAGAGACTACGAAGAAAGGGCTAAACGGGAACCCCAAATCCACGCCAGAAGAAAGGCTCAAAGACGACAAGCTCACCGGTGTTCGGAGTCGGGAACTCCTCTCCGGTCGCCGGCCTCCAATCCACAAGGGACTTATCCTGAAGAATACCAGGGGTAACGAGAAGTTGGATATCCTCCTCCTTCAGGGTGCATTTGGCCCAATACTTGGTCCAATCTGGAAGAACATCCATCATCCGCGAGGACTTTCCCCCTTCTTCGTTGACGAACGAGTATTTGGTTTCCTCCGAGGAGCCATCGCCAGGTTAGGACGGAAAAAGAAGCAAGATTCGTGGTGGCGCACGGAGCAGGAAGCAAAGCACATCGAAGAATGCGAGACACCACAATACAAATGTGAAGATGTGAAACCGCCGCCACCGTTGCTTTCCCTTTATATCAAACGGCGCGACGCTTCTGTTTCCAGGGTTTTTGGGAAACCGCAACAATCAAATGAGGAACCACCACGTGCACCTCCTACGCCGCGACTTGGGCCGCTAACTGCGCGTTAATTCGGCCCATTTACTTCCTTTCTGTTCTCCCTTATATATTTACTTCTAGATAAATCCCTCAATTTACGGCTAATGATTTTTTGAATATCACCAACACTACAGTCCCGGGGACTGGATGCGCAACTTTGTTATAATCTATTTTGTGCAGCCACAGTAACATGGCTACAGTAGTATGGTTGGCAAGATCCACAGAGCTTGCGATATAATCACACTCGGGGACTCCATCGACGGAACCATGACTCGGCTGCCTGGTTGCACTACCGACCAGGCTCGGCGACTTTGTCCAAAGTCATACCGAGCAAGGCTCGGGGACTGTGGCCACGACACTGAAGGACAACACTCGGGGACTGACGCCCGGGGACTACGAATCAAGCAACATGATCCTGATACAAGAAGCCTCCAGTTTCTTACATCAGGCTCGGGGACTACGGGTATTCGCAGTCGTTTCTTACTAAACTCATATTAAATTTCTCTTGGTATATGATCCTGATACAAGAACCTCCAGTTTCTTACATCAGGCTCGGGGATTACGGGTATTCGCAGTCGTTTTTACCAAACTCATGCTTCAATTTACATACTTTATGCATCTTTTTATAAAGCATGGCACCATGTGCATACCTCACCTGCTACCATGCTCGGGGACTTAGTGGGTGCACTTCACCTTGCGGTGAATGTACTAATTATCTTATCGACAAAGCTCTGCTGTTTTGTGTGTTGTTTTTGCAGAGCCTAAGTGGGTACACTTCACCAGGGAAGGACTTTTCAAAAAAAATTCTTCTTCAGCACGTCACATCCTCCCAGCAAGCAGCCGCAGCGTTTGATGAGGCGACATGCTCGCACATCAGGCTACGACGCTCTCGACCAGCCTGACCTAGTCGGGAGGCTTCTCCGAGCAGCACCTCGACCAGGCATCCTGGTCGGAGCTTCACGGCGACCACGACGCATGATGGCGACCAGCTGAACACCCCCAAGAATAATGCTACGGGCTCGCCGGAAGAATATAACGTGCTCGAGGACTTGCTGGGGATATAACCTCGGCATATCCCCAGGGACCTTATGGGCCTACCGACCTGAAGACGACCCAGCCCGTGAGACCTTGCGGCACGCGACCAACCTGTCGTGCTCGCCAAGGACTCCGAAGAAGTCTTGCTCTCCAAGGAAGGTCCTAGTAGATAGACTCGGATCCCCCGCCTTAAGAGACCAATCGTAATCTGTTAGGATATGGAAATTTTAACCCTGCTCCCCGGCTATATAAGGCGAGCAGGACCCCGTCCAAAATCTCTCTCTCAGATCATCTACAGATCTTGTAACCTAATACTCAGATCAATCCAGCCACCAAAACACAGGACATAGGGTATTACGGTGATTTGCCGGCCCGAACCTGTCTAAATCATCGTGTCTACGCTCTCTGTGTTACACTTGATCGTCGTCGCCACACCTCCGCCTACAATCTACTACCGTATCAGGCTACCAAGTTTGTCATTCTTGATGATCAACTGTATCATAGAATGATCGAGGGTGTGCAACTCAAATGCCTTAACAAGGAGGAGGCCAGGCTGTTAATGGGGGAAATCCATGAAGGCATCTGTGGTGCACACCAATCCGCTCAAAAAATGAAATGGATGATCAAGAGGGCAGGGTATTTCTGGCCAACCATAATGGAAGACTTCTTCAGATATTATAAGGGTTGCCAGGAATGCCAGAAGTTTGGTAAAATCCAAAAATTCCCGGCATCGGCTATGAATCCCATCATTAAGCTGTGGCCATTCAGGGGGTGGGGAATAGATTTGATTGGCCAGGTGTTCCCATCGTCTAGCAAAGGACATAAATTTGTATTGGTAGCGACAGATTACTTCACCAAGTGGATTGAGGCCATTCCCTTGAAGGAAGCGTCGTCGGCCATCATAATTGAGTTCGTCAGGGAGCACATTGTTTACAGATTTGGTGTCCCTCAGACCATCACTACCTATCAAGGAACGATGTTTACATCGAAAGAGTTCGGTGACTTCGCGGCCGAGACGGGTTTCAAAGTCATCATCTCCTACCCGTATTACGCTCAGGCCAACGGGCAAGCAGAAGCATCCAACCAGATATTGATCAAGATAATCTAGAAGAAGATCTTGGAGTGTCCTAAGCGATGGCATTTGATACTTGTGGAGACTTTGTGGTCTTATGGGATGGCTTGTCATGGGTCAACCAAATGCTCACCTTATGAGTTGGTCTACAGATAGGAAGTTGTACTACCATCGGAGATTAGTGTTGGATCTCGGAGGATTATACAGCAGGACAATCTGGAGGCCGATGACTAGAAGAACCTCATGATGGACAACCTCGACGATCTGAGCCTGCATTGATTGAGGGCCTTGGATAATTTTGAGGCTAATAAGATCAGGGTTGCTAAGTACTATGATCATAAAGTCAGAGAGAAGAGGTTCAATCAGGGGGACTTGGTTTGGAAAGTCATTTTGCCCATTAGAACTAAGGATAGTAAATACGGCAAATGGTCACCAAACTAGGAAGGTCCTTATCGGATTACGAAGGGCGCTCCAGGTAATGCTTACTTCTATGAGACTTTGGAGGGAGAAGAGTACTCCAGGACGCTAAATGGGAAATACTTCAAGAAGTACTACCCAGCGTATGGGTCGACACACAAGAGTCGATTGGATTGGATAGCCGATGTAATGTGTATCATCTTCAGCACAAGATAATCGGCTTGACTGCATTCAGAACCATCAGTAGCCGATACGACAGGTATCGCCTCTAGAAAAAAAAGAGCAAAAAAGAAAAGGGTTTGATGAGAGGCTCTGACGGGGCAGAGGTGCACATATTGAGAGTCGAGATGAAGTTGAAAGATCCCTTTATTTATAGCAGACCTACTACAAGCTAATCGCCGAGGAACAACTTGCTAATGATGTCCTCGGCACGGGTAACTCTGACTACCGCCTCGCCGTGCTCCCGGAAGGTGTTCCGAAGGTTTTCATAGTCTTCGGGGCCATCGTTTCCGGGGAACCCAGGCTCTATATCCTGGAGGTTAATGTCGGAGGTGGACTCAGCGGCAAAGAGGGACATGACGGCGCCGCGACGAACACCATGAAGAGCCACCTCTTGAGCCCGGTGTCATACGTCCTGGAGATGATGCCTCACCCCTGGCGTTGACTGCGTCAGCAGCAACGGCGACAATTTGGCGCAATTCCTCCAATTGCGCCGTTAGTGCTGCGAAGACCAAGAAGGGAAGAGAATAGCAGAGGAATAGGAAATATCTGGAATGGATAACTAGGAAGGATTGTCTTACTTGCCACTGTGTTATCGGCTGCAGATAGCCGATTTCTTGCCTCGACAAGTTCATCCTCGGCGACATTCAGGGCGACTTGCTGCGCTTCGACCACAGACCTAAGGCGGTTTTCCTCTTCGGACACCTCCGAAAGAAGTCCTCTAATCTCCCGAATGCGGTGATGCTCTTCTTCCATAGTGGAGTCGCTGGAAGTAGAGCCAGACGGAGACGGCGGAGCTTCGGAAGAGCCGACCCTCGCAGGAGGAAGGAGGTTACCGGTTGCGAGGTCGATGGGACGGACACTGTCATTGATGACCATGCTGGAAGGACGGGAAACATCAGATGAAGGATATTTAGAGGAAAAGAAAATGCTGATGAAACCTACCGCATCCGGAGAAGACGTTGGCGCATAGGGATACCCTCAGGAAGGCCATCCGTTGGGCGCTTTCCACGGCTATCGCCTCCGGCCATTGGGATTTTCTTGGTGGACCTTGGAGGCTACGGAAGGTTACTATATGAGATGGCTATGGATGAGTATCAAAGCTCGGGGGGCATATAGCATTATATAGATCTACTGCAAGGATGAAGAGTCGATTCGAGGACGCATTGTGGCGTGAAGATAGCAGAAGCAGAGGGGTCGACCGTTTTGGTTCCCAACAGTGCAGAGATATTTTGGAAGGCGAGCCGACTGTTGGTGCGACTCTTGGAATTTCTGAAGAAATTTTGGAATAAAGCAAGAGTTTATCCCAAAATTGGGGGCATGTGTTAACACCGTATTTTGGCGTGGCCAGATACGCACTGATGGGCCCCTAGAAGGCCTTCGGAGGAGGCGTCTAAATGGACCCGAAAAATTGACTAAGGAAATAAGAGATTGTAAAAAGATCTTTCGGCCGGTATGCATGCGGTGATCTCGGTGACGGAGAAAATTGAGGCCCAAGTCATGGTTTGTTTCCTTATTGTTAGGACTTGCGTGACGGTCGATAGGGTACATGCTATGGTCTATAAATAACAAGGTATAGGGAATGAGGAGGACATCCAATCAATCAAATACACAACTTAGTCCTTAGTTTCCGGCCTTCGGCCACCCCTAGGAGTAGGAGTAGAGTAGATTTCGGTGAACCTTCGACGGATTGGGCTGCATTGACTAGATCGACCTCCGGTTTTGCTTGTAAGTCTAGCCTTGGTTCATGTCTCGTTTGTACGGCTGTATTGTGTAACTCGTGCAAGCTCGGTATGAGCTAGTTATCGATTTGAATCTATTGTTCATGGGGATGCATTGCTTCAGTCTCACATGAATCATGGCTTCAAGCTAGTTATCGACTCTATTAGATTGGCGATCTAATAGATTCATCAAGTTATCGATATTGTCTGTTATGCTCTGTTTAATCTATCGCTACAATATCTTGTCCAATCTCATCTAATGGATTGGCCATACTTTATTTCTATCTAGATCTATTTGCCTCTGTTGCTTTCTTTCTTTACATTCAGAGAGGCGATAAATCTATGATCCTATCAGCCAATTCGCTAGTTGCGGTTGTTACATGTGGCGGGTTCGAGACATGTGTTCGGTCATTAGATTGGTTGAGTGTGGTTGGATCTGGTTCAACATATACGATACGGCTGCATCTTACGAACCCCAATGTCGTACGTGTTGAGTCATGTCTGCCCAGACTTAGATCTGTCCGGTATCGGATACATGGATCTTGTTCAAGCTTCAATCATACGTTGTGTGTACTTTGTCGTTCCGATCTGTTAGATCTATTAAGTATACTGGACGTGACTTGATTCGTTACTTTTATGGCTGCATGGAAACACCCAATGCTAGTAGATTGATCAGGTTATCGGGTTAATTGTCATCATGGTTGCATGGGAACAACACATCTGTTGATGGTTAATCTTTATCCGGTATACTCAATAGATTTGGTAGTTCGATGATGATATTGTTCATGCATCGCATCTTTACTTTAATCTTACCGTATGATCGGCTATTTATGCATTGTGCATCTGACATCTTGTGACAGTCGTTCGTGCACCATTATTATGTCTTACTCTGATCGGAGCTACTCTTTAGTCAATCTCCTATATTCATCGGCTATATGAGAGCCATACATTCATGGAACTGTCTGGCAACAACCGACAGGTTCCATAATTTGACGTTTCATCTCTTGTCAATTGTAGGTCAAATTGACTGGCACGCCTGGAATCGATCATCGAAGTGGCTTGAGCCGCTTAAGGGGTCCAGGAGATCAAGCTCTGCTGTTGCACGGTCTCCGCAGGCCCTACGCAGTGCTGACGCCAGAAACCCCATTTTTGGCGTCAACACCACCGAAACTGTGTTTTTATCTAAAACAGCCAAAAAAAGCCACAGTTGGCTTATCAGCCACCAAAACGACCAAGCGAATAGGCCGGGGAA